>JAGFPH010000449.1:71064-85957 GCA_018207615.1 Philaenus spumarius | reverse complement strand
ACTTCTTTATTTAGAAGAGCTTGAGGCAATAACAAATATACAGTATTACCAAGTTGAACGGCTACTCTACATAAAAGTGTGCAATACCACTCGAGTAAATGCATCGACTTCATTGAGCGAAGTCAGCCTGTCCTATGATATTGCATTGGTAAGACGCTCGAGCGCGACTAGAATACTTGTATACACTTACGTACTAACGGAGGTCTTATCTTTGATTTCTTATGTATGTGCACTCTACATTAACATTTCTATAAAGCTCCAAGATGTAATTAGTACATACAAAATGTCCTCCTATGTTTTACTGCTATCAAGTTAGTCTACTGAAAATCATGTTTTTAATCCTGCGTGTAATCAAATATCTTTATTACAATTTATAATTTAAAATTTGTTGTCATCTACGAATTATAATTTATATGTTCTTGAATGATTTCCTGCAAATAAAAAAGGTTACCTTCAAAATTTTATGAAAGATGAATTATATTGAAGAGGACTGTATGGGAATGTTCCATCCTGGTATTGCACTACACACCCTTAATAGAGGTACCCGCTTTTCCTAATACTATTTGACTTCGAAACACTTGTTACGTATAGAAAACAGTCCTGTTGGTAATACCACTTATTTACTTAGTACTGACAATTTTATATAATATTTTTCCTGTGAGTGTTTACCATGTGAGACGGATAAAACATTTGACGAAATATTTCACTTATTAGCGATCTTCAACGAGGAATAGTAAATGAATTGACAAAATGTTATCATGACCAATTATAAAAGACTAATGTCGCAAGCATGAGTCTAAAATAGAAATAAACAGTTATCGAATTAATAGAAAAGTTTTAGACAGACTTTCACTTAATAGTCACTGGATACAATTAATCAGAAAGTTGAGGAACTTTGATCTGAGGGCGGTGAACCATGTGTCGTTCCTCGTCTTGATCACGGATTGAGAAACGGCAATCTTCCGTATAGTTAAACACCTGTAAAACCGGTCTTTAAACACGCTATCTGTGAAACGTATTATTAGTAAACATACAAGAAAATAGGGTTTTAAGATTTTTTTAAATTTGTTACTATTTTTTTCTTTTGTTTTTGTGTTTACTAATTGTGTCTGATTGGCGCCTGTGGGGGTCAGATCGTCAAACAGCACTACAGTTATTATAATTAAAGAGAAGATGGTTACATTAAAAAATATTTAATTATGGAACCATAACAAATTAAATATTTTTGTGACCAAATTTCTAATAATTTGTAAACATTGTTCTTATATATTTTTAATTCACTGCCATATTTTTAAAAGTTGTTGCTATATATTTTAAGTTATTGTCATATTTTTATTAGTAATTACAGGGATTTTATAAACCTATTCCAATATTTTTTAGAAGATGTTGCTGTATTTCAAATGCCATTGTCAAAATTTAAGAAGTCGATGTTGTATTTTTTGGAAGCTGTTGTCATATTATTATCAGCAATTGCTGGGATATTTTAAACATGCTTAGATATTTTTAGAAGCTATTGCTATATTTTTAATGCCGTTGTCATATTTTTCGAAGCCTCTGTCACATTGTTAGGAGAAATTGCCGGGGAGAAATCTCCATATATTTGAAGTTGTTGGTATATTTTAAAGCCGTTTTCATAATTTTAGAAGCCGCTGACATACAGTTGGAAGTAATGACTGGGATATTGAACACCTGTTTACATATTTTTGAGAAGCTGTTGCTATATCTTTAGATCCATTGTTATAATTTTATGAAGCCGATTTCCTATAGTTTGATATCCTTGCCTTGACTTTTTAAATCAGCCTCCATATTTTTGAATCTGTGCTACATTTTTAAAGCCGCTGTTATATTATTAGAAACCATTGTCATATTGTTAGAAGTAATTATTGGGATATTAAACACCTGTTCACATATTTTTAGAAGCTGTATCTATATCTTTAAATTCATTGTAATAATTTTAGAAGCCGCTGTCATATTTTTGGAAGTATTTACAGGGATAATACACACCAGTTTACATTTTTATAGAAGCTGTTGCTGTATTTTTAAAGCCGTTGTTATATTCTTAGATGCCGCTGTCACATTGTTACAAGTAATTACTGGAATATTAAACACCTCTTTACATATTTTAATAAGCTGTTGTTAAAACTGTAAAGCCGTTGTCATAATTTTATGAATCCGCTGTCATATTGTTAGATGCCCTTGCCAGGATTTTTAAACTGGCCTCCATATTTTTGAAGCTGTGCTATGTTTTTTCAAGCGGTTAACATATTTTCAGAAGTCGTTGCTATATTTTTAGAAGTAACTGCCGAGATTTTTTAAAACTTGCTTCCATGTTTAGAAGTTATTGCTATATCTTGCAAACAGTTGAATTATTTGCAGTTTTTAGGAGCCGCTTTCAAATATTTTAGAAAATGCTAATAAAATTATCCAAGCATCTGCAACACTTTCATAATATGTCGCTGATATAGTATAGAAGCTATTGTCTTATAATAGCTTATTTAGTTTGTCCCAATATAACCATTACTAGTAAGGACTTTATGTATATTTTAAATTATTTGAATTTAACATATAATTATTTTCTTAGGCCATACACGATCACATTTTTCCATCCTTTAGGATAAACACCAACTAAACAATCACATGATTTAGTTTTACAATTGAAGAAATCTTTTCTTCGCCAGAGTTTGCTAGTATTAACATTCAATTTAAACTACAACCTTTCAGCTCGAATTTACTTACCTAAAACAGGTACAAGGTTTACAAAGGTTCTGGGAAGTCGCTCTTGAAGATAATCCAGAGCTATTCTCAGTTTTCGGCTGTGGGCTTTAGGCGTGGTCCCGGCCTTATCGTAACATTGGCCTGAACAGAGATCGTTGGCACCGAAAAATAGCGTAATCACCTGTAACACATCAAAGTGGGGTTAACAAGAAGTAGAAACGAAATACAAAAACTTGAAAGTAAATCATATCGACCGCTATTAGAGAGGTCCATCTTACCCACTACATCTGAAACCAGTATAAGAAGGTGTTTCCATACATTTATTCTGTCTGTATTAGTTTAATCACAGACTAGTGTAATATTGTACAGACGATCAATTGGATTTCGAAAGTTGTGTTTATAATTTGTACTTTATTTGTGGAATTGGCATTTCTCTGATAGGTTTTTACCAGGCGCTATGTTGCCAACAGTTAGTGCAACTGGGGTGTATTAAACAAGGCAAAGGGTAAATGTTATCGATTTGTTGTGTTAATGTACATATGTACAAACATTGGCGCTAACACTCTCTGCCGTAGAACTGAACTCTGTGTGTAAACATTTTTATCATTGGTCAAACTTAATTAATTCAAGCAGCAAATTTATTATCACTATATTTTAGAGCTTATTTTATATGCATTGTCCAAAAGTTAAACAAAAAAAGCTCCGCATATCCTTATAGTAGGTCAGTAAAATTATTTCCAAACAGAAGATTTCCAGGAGTTCTAGACATCGTTTTAATATCTTTTCATTTTGTTTCAATACACATAATCTGAGCCCCCCCCCCCACCCCCGGAAGTTAGCACAACGTTTGGGTGCAATATAACACAAAACAATTTTCGCAAAGAATAATAGGTTTTAAAATCTAATTATTCGAATAAATATTTATATTAGTAAATAATGATTGAATACATTTTATAATTTTTAATGGTTTATATCAAAACTAGTTTTAATTAAATCAAGTATTAAATATCACATTTTCATAAATTGACAAAAAATTATTGGGAGTGATTTTTTTCTAAATCATAATATTAATTTACATTAAAAAATGTATGCAATGTTTCTGTATCTTAAAATAAATACACATCTAATTTTACGTAGAATACAATGCGCGGAAAATGGAAAATCTGAACTTATTGTCTCCTCCAGTTTGGATTGAGGTATCAGACAGGGGCTTCTTTACACCAATTGTCTCATCTCAATGAGGGTTTTAAAATGATGTATCACACAATAAGGGTTAGTATTAAACAAATTGGACTAACCCAATAGGGGTAAAGTTCATTCATACCCCTAAAAGTTGCAGAATTTGCCCAAAATACCTTCCTGAAAGTTTGAAGTTAATTCGTGTAACAGGTTTAAAATAAAGAAGGGGTTGCGGAACTTTTGCATCAGTCTGTATATTTTAAACGGCTACTTCATATGAAAAAACCAATAGAACGAAAGTCATAGACAATTAAATTGCCATTTAAATAGAAGCCTAAATTTTCAAATTTAGATAATTTTTAGTACTAAATTGTGCGTAGATTCAAAATTGTAGGTTGCACAATCCATATAAATACCGAAATGTAATTAACTCTCAAACCAGAGTGCGATCACTGGGTTACGAACATAACAACACATTTGTAACACGTGATTATATCGAATATTTGACCCACTCTCCAAAAATCTTCCAATCTCAAAAAGACAAAAACCGCTGCAAAGGAAATGATGTAAACTTTAATTTTTGTATTTACAATTTTTTTTCTAAAACGTACATTTACATATTATGTAATAATCGTTTTAAAATATTAGTTTTCCAATAAGCCAACGCCGCGCGAATAAATCACACGGAAAGACTCAAATTTGTAATTTCTTTGAAGCTCTCTACCGCTTGACCTTGATATTTTGACAACAATATAGAGATACATTTGGATTCTTCAAGATTTTAACTTTCTAAAACTGCCATCCAATCAAAAGTCACTTGTATAGTTCCAAAGATATGGAAATGACTGTATACCTTTGCAATTGGACAGATTTCAACCAATAAAACAGCACATTTTGCTTTCTAGATATCTCTTAGAATTCGAATTATTTGAATTGACTTGTTTATATCTATTTATAGACCGAAGTTCAATCTTTCATTTGGTGTAAAGCAAATCATATTTACTCTAATGGTTTTGTTCATATAGTGCTGAGAAATTCTGGCAAATGCGAAATTCAAAGCTCGACTTTCTCACGCACCCGAAGTGGCACTTCCAACGGTTTTTACACAGAACATCGTATTTGATGCGCCCGTGAGAAGTTTAACTCTCTTTTTAAGTTTAATTGATCTAATTTTGAGATTCAATTAAGTATACAGTTCAATTAATTCTTTGATTTATTGTCTACACTTTCTTATAACAATATTTCATTTTTTGGGCAAAGCGTATAAGCCTATTCCTAAATTACTATTCAAACTCGGCCTAAAGTTTTGTTAGCAGTGTTGTAGTGGGAACATAAAAACTAATGTTTTCAAAATAGGAAATTTGAAATTGATAAATATTTTTATACAGTTTCATTTAGAACTAAATTACGAAACTTTTTACATTTATGAAAAATTCAAAAATGTTTACTACTGTTTATGTAGGCCTAAAGTTGAACTTTTACCTTCCGTAATTGAACATTTTTTGTTTCTTCAGCTAATAACTTTGTAAATTTTACATCTATAATTTTTACCTTCATATATGAATTATTTGAACCTTTTTCTACAAAAAAGCTATGGAACACATTTGGATTGGGGTTCATTTGATATTTTTGGCAAATTTTTGAAAAAAATGCTTGCAAACGCCAAAAATTTATTATTTTTAGTTCATTGCCGGTTCTAGGGCTAATATTGATAGTGAAAATTTGAATACATTTAAAAATTCAATATATAAGAAAAACCGTAAACAGTGCGAAAATTGTGCTGCTTTATGGCTCTCAAACGTTGTGCTCACATCCTGGAATGGTGCAAACTCAGATGACATGTATTTGGGACGAAAATAAGACATTAAAACAATTTCTAGATCTCCCGGAATTAGGTCTTGGAAAAAATCCCAGTTTTACCGGCCTATTAACCATTAAAGCTCGTATGTCAGAAGAGTAGGCTATTTATGGGAATTTCTGTTCTTTGTGGTAATAGGTTGCAACGTTCCAGGACACCATAGTGATAGGTTGCAGAAACCTATTAAATTTTTATTAACTCTTGACTCGTGGCGGAAAGTTTGTAACCATCTAGTTGTAAACCAAGATGTTATTTGATTTAACGTTGCAATCGAAATTACTTGAACTATTCATTTGGTAATCTATTGCCAAGGTGTTATTTTGAAACGTAACTTGGCAGATGTGATTACATGCTAAAATAATATTGTCTGCACCGATCCGTTAACTATTCCAAGTAACAGCATTTATGCAAAATGTATAACAATAAAACTATCGAAACCACGAGTTTAATAAAATGATTAAAACCACGAGTACTATTAATGGCAAAACATAAAGAACCCCATAAATTTAAAGTTTAAATAACTTGATTAAATATAAATATACATAGTAATCCAAATATTAGTAATCCTAAATTCTAAAATATTAGTGTTTAAAGTTAACGGATTTACATTTCAGACTACATACTTCAAAATGTTACTTTTTATTAATTGTATCAGTTCAGTTCAGCTTTTTAATACAGAAATTATTTTTGGGTCTAAAAATATATGATAATAGGCAAGTAATAGTTTAGAGTCTAAGTAATCTACAGTTTGGGAATAACACCTAACCGGAACGTTTAACATTCCCCTTTACTCCAGTGCGTTATCGCTTAACGTTACAAAAATTATATGGTGTTTCATGGAGCGTATTAACGTGGTATTAGTCTGCAACGCATTAATAGTATTATGTTAAATAACGCCTACCTCTAAGGGAGAACCATCAACGGAACATTGGTAATCGTATGTTGGAGGTAAACGCTTGAATTTATCTAGAACATCATATTCTACAAAGTCGTTACAAGAATATTTGACTAATCGGTAACATTATGTTTTCACTTTTCATCAGCTGTTAGATTCACGATTGCGATGAGTAACTTCTATAGAAATAAGAAAACTACAGATGTCAAATTATGAGCGAGAAGCACAGTGACGTCGCTATAGTGGGAGAGGGGTTCATCAACCGCCCCTCAACAATTTTAAATTCCAAAAAGTTGGAAAATTTGAGAATTAAAAAGAATTTGGATTTTGATATTGGGAATAAATTTTACACAAAAAACTTTAAAGCTGCAACTTTGGGCTTCGATAGCTTTTGTTGTTAATTACCAACATTGACAAATAACAAGCATAGTTATAGTTGCCAATCCAAAAGTTTTGAACAAATCAAAATATTTCTGACTCACAATGCAATTCATTGCGCCAGGCTGCAGTGTTGCCAGATTGGGGGGTTTTCCACAAAAATTGAGAAAATTTTAACTTTGGAGAAATATTGGTGAAAAGGAACTGGTTTCTATAAGTATGGGGATTTTTTAATTAATCTGATGAACATGTTGAAATTCTTTTAAAAATTACCAATTCATAAAGTACTCAATACAGCACATGCAGTGTTAAAAATTTTACCTACTTAGAAAAGTCCATTTAAAAAAAAATCGAGGGGAGAATCCATAGGGCGCAATCACTACTAGGATATTCAGCACAACATAACCCAGGTACCCCTTCTGCGTGTTGGAACCCCCACCACAAAAGTTGGAAAAATAAATGTAGTAAAAATTATTTTGAAATTTTAGATTTTGCCCCAAATCATTTAATTTGTAGCATCGTCCCTGAGAAGCATACTTGCCTCTAAAATATTTGCTTGACGTAAATACAGTGTGTCAACATTTTTGTTGTCTATGTTATTAAATCTTTTAGAAAATTGTTACCATAAGGAAGGCATTGAAATGCTTTAACTTTCATTGTTCTACTTTTATATATTTTTTCAGTAACAGAACCTCTTTAATCCGAACTAATTATTTGGTAACGGATTATATCAAACATCTATAATATAAGAGGATTTGTCCTGACTGAATGACTGATTGAAATGCTTTAACTTTCATTGTTCTACTTTTATGTATTATTTCAGTAACAGAACCTCTTTAATCCGAACTAATTAGTTCATAACGGATTATATGTAACATCTATAATATAAGAGGATTTGTCCCTGACTGAATGATTGAAATAAAAACAACGTAGATTTCACTCTAAGAAAGGATTTTAAATTTTCATTTTAAATCATACAAACCGTTAAAATTCGAAGGAGCACCAACAATATATAAGAAAATCATCTATTCGGACCAATAGCTTAGCAACGCATGTTTGTTTACATGCATTACCAACCAACTTAGCTTATTTAGAATCAGTTTGTTATTCTTCACAACCAAAAGCTTATTTAGATTAGATTATTAAACTAAAAAAGCATACCCAAAAATCCAAACATCTGTTGCTACATATTATAAATAAAACAGCTGAATTGGATAAAATACTAACATAACCAAATCACGTAAGACCTACAATAAACCAAAACTCGTTTACTTGCAACCGATTTGGCAAAATTAGAATCATGTAATTATTCTTCACAACAAACTAAGAGTTCCTTTAGATTATGTAAAACCAAAGAAGAGACTTAATGTATTGTAAGTCAAATATATGGTGTTACATATTTTATTGTTTCCTTAATTTGGTAATATCTAAATTTGTTTGTAATGTTGAGTATAGATTATATAAATATTATAGCTATGTAGAG
Organism: Philaenus spumarius; assembly: GCA_018207615.1. NCBI lineage: Eukaryota > Metazoa > Arthropoda > Insecta > Hemiptera > Aphrophoridae > Philaenus > Philaenus spumarius. Next base: position 77,449 of record JAGFPH010000449.1, on the reverse strand, counting down.
ATCACCGCTTAATCGCAATTTCCGTGAAAATATCACATTATACAAGATTATACTTGGCTACACCGATTTGGTGAGCGAAGCGAGCATGAGCGGAGCCCCTCGTAGTAAATAAACGCGGCTAATAGAACAACCGTACAAGTTAATAGTATTGAAATGGGATCTATAAATAATACTAGGCATCCATAATAAGGTTCTCTATTTTGACGAAAGAAACTCGCTTCAGTATTTTGGTGCCACTTCACTATTACACTCATCATAATACATTTTAATCGAGTTGTCCACACATCTCAGTCGAACTATACCTTATAGAATACAATTTGAACACAAAATCTCACAACTAATACAAAAATGTACTTAGGCCTACTCAAACCCGTTTCAACGACAACGTTTCCATCTTCAGGCGCAGTTTTAACTAGCTTAAAGTTAACAATATAACAGAAAGAAAATTTGTTATCTAGTATAAAAGACAATACGTTATTATTATTATTAGCGATTCTCCATAGGCAAGATCAGCTATTGCAGTGAGTCTAAGGTCGGGAGTGGTCAATGAGCACCGATCATTATCCCCAGAACACGTGATATAAACATGTTCTGTATGTATGTGTTCGCACTCTAAATGCCAAATTAAAGGTATTTTTGCAGTGTTATTCACTTGCGTTCCAAGTCTTGTTATTTGTTTATTTTACAAATGTCCCCCCATATTTACTCTAATGGTCAGTTATACCTCTGGGGGTGGGGCTGAGGGCGTGTGTGTGTGTGTCGACTTTTTTAATACACTAAACGACAATTAATTCATTATTTTCCATAAACACTTTCACGTTTGGAAACGGAAGGTTGTCTTTTTAAATTCCCGAGATAAACCACAACATCGATTATATCGATTCTATCTATTATAGCACAACATTCTACAAGATTTTCGTTTTTATCGAACACTGCACAAATGGCACCCACTTAACGATCCCAAATTAGCAGAAATCACCTCATAATTATTTTAGCGTTTGTTTCGAACGAACTCCAAAAAAAATAAAGCAGTCTTGGGAAAATTTTATCATGATTTTTATCTTGTCCCATTTAATTAAAATCTAAAAAATAACATATAAACATGATTGTCTATTATAGACTAGCCGACCAGACTAAAGACAATCATGTTTATGTTATTTTTTAGATTTTAATTTTAAATCGGACAAGATAAAAGTAATGATAAAATTTCGGATTAAACCAATATAAAAATGATTTATATTCAAGACAGTTTTCATTTCTGTACTGAATCAACACAGGTTTCTTGAACGTCTTCGAGAAAGGCTTACTTTATTATATTTTTGTATATCTGTTGTTAAATATTAAAGTTAAAAAGCTAATTTATATTAAAACAGTAACAACATAATTTTAGGGTATTTGTTTACTTTAACTTGTCAATCAAAACTACTATAAACACACAAACCTGAACTTTTTTCTTAATGAATATAGTATTTATACACTTCACTGATGCCGGGAAACCAATATTTAACCATCTTCAACACGTACAACATTAAAAACATTAAAAACTTTCAAATAAAAAGTTCCTTATGGAGAATTACATTGTAAAGTGCCGACATTTTTTTCTCACCGATCTACCAGCGTTGCCGGATTGTTCTTGTTGTTTTGAAACGAACAGTTTAGGCAACTCATTCGAATTATAAATAATGTGATAATACGACGAAATATTATAATTATAAAAATATTATAATCATACTGTTATCGGAAAAATACTGTGACTAAACAGTTTAGGTAAGTCCTCTAGTTTTTTTTTATTCTAATTATATAAAGTGATAATACGACGAAATATTATAATTATACAAATATTATAATCATACTGTTATCGGAAAAATATTGTGACTAAACAGTTTAGGTAAGTCCTCTAGTTTTTTTTTAATTCTAATTATATAAAGTGATAATACGACGAAATATTATTTCTCAAATGAGGCAACCTTTACTATCTAGTTACCTTGATTTATACACACCATAATAGTACAATAACCTATTGTTCGATTTGGCAACGTTGATTAATTTCCATTTTAAATACGCAGTTAAACGGTACTTCCTATTGTTTGATGCATTTGTTTACATAATTATGTTTGTTACATTATTTTCACATTTTCTTGCTTCGTGGATACTTTTGGGGTTCATATTGTTTAGTTTATTTAATTCTTACATGTTTGGTGTATGTGAAGTGATTTATTTTGTTATAATTACGTCAAATATCGCGGAAAAGTAGAAACTTAACCTATACAATTTCAAGTTTTATTTCTTTCATAACTCCTACAAATATTATTTGCCGGGCAAATTTTTGTTGTTTCTACTATCAGTTAGGTGTGTTCTTTCATGTTATATCAAATTCCCTTAGAAATCGATTGACAAGTTAAAGTAAATTTTTACCAATTTTAGGTTAGGCCTATACAGAACCAACACCCGTTTCTTTAATGCATTAGTTTACAAACATTAGGCCTACCATAGCAACCAAGTTAGCAAATTTAGACATTTAAAAAAGTCTCAAGGCCATTTTTTTGTCGGTACGCCATAACTTCCTTAATATATCATCAAATTACATGAATGAGGCATCATTTTAAAGCTTTCCTTAACCACTACACGGGAAAAATAGACAAACAGCTTAAAATTCATGTTTTAATAACAAAAATTGATTTAAAAAACATTTATATTATACTCTGTATGTTCCTAATGAAAGGCGCCATCTACTAACCATCTGTTTAACTAGCATGACAGCTGTTAGTTAGATTGTTTACACAGACTGTAAGATTGTATAGGGAAACTGTTATTTATAAACCAATGTAAATAAATAAACTTAATTAACTGAATTAAATCAACGTGTTAAATCAGGTAAATGTAGGCCTACTCCGAACTTGCGAAATATTCGCACGGGTCAGCTAGTTTAGTTTAATGCTTTGAATTTACCACTTCCTATTTTATTTCGTCGATTTCTTCTTCTTTTGCGATCAGCTGTTACATAACTTCTGCTTTATATTAGTACGCGTGTAAACAATGAAGAAGAAGAATTTATCGACGAAATTAAAAGCTTCTTACTTTAAGGCCCGTATCGAGAGTTTGTATATTATTTATTCTACATCATCCAAAAAGTACTCGGTGCATAAATTTTACGCTTTAGAACAATCAATTATTGTTTTATACTCGTTTTTTAATTGACGTAAAATAAGTTTTCACTTCAAAAAGTAAAAAACTAGAAAGTGATTTCCCGTAGCTGTGCTTTCCGCTTCTTCTTCTTCATCTCAGTATAAGTAATTCAGTTTATTTTATGAAAACCAAGCATAATACAGGAAAAGCAATATATCAGTGTAAACGACTCAAGGTAACTTCCTGCTTAAAGGTTAAACATGTTTTATAAACAGTGGTTTCATGTTGCTGACTTGGTAACAGGGTATACAATGGCATATACATGTAGTCGCCTGTCTCAATTTTCAGTGACATATAAAAGAACCTTCACTTTTAAGGAATACAAGAAACCTCTTTCACATAGTTCACAAGATTTAAGGTATAAAATATACAGTAAAAATATATATATTTAGATAAACAGCTTTTATCAAAGGGAATTGAAGTTATTAACAAATTGGTTGGGAACCAACTAAAAGGTTACTCTTGGCAAAACAAAAATATAAACAGATTATTGTAGGATATATTCAGAATTGTTCACGTATATTACAAATGATTAGGACAGATGAACTTGAAATGGTGGGGGCGGTTACCTAGAGCCTGGCAAAATGCCAGAGTTTGTGCGAAAATGACAGGATGTTTTTATATATAATAGAGGGATATTAACCCAATCTAAATAAGATTAACCAATTCTAAATTTGCTAAGTTAGTTGTAAGACAGTATAAGAAATATAAATGCTTTCAAGAAACTTGTCTTGGTTCAGTATAGGCCTAGCCTAAAAGTACAGAATATTAAGCTTGAGTTCCAGGTACAGTAAAGCCGCGGTCATTCGAGGTAATGTGGACCGAGGGGAAAACGTATGGTAAACTGGTGAAATCAATGAAAACGTGGTCAAAGATGAGAAAAGGCATCTACAGTATTATCAAATAAAAAACTAAAGTCCTAATAAAAATAAAATACAAAAGACATACATAGGCTACAGTGCATGTTTAAAAAATTATTACTTAAAGAAATCCATAAGTGCTTTCTGTCTAACGGAATCAATTCGCTTGTGCGCCGTATCTATTTTTACAATACTGGTTTTAACTAGTTTACTCTACACATTGCCATAACACATCGAATACGGTATGAGTTTTATTAAACAAAGTGACATGTTTGATTGTTTATTTAGTTCTCTACTTATAAATTAATTAATTATGTTAACTATTTAGAAAATTATTATTCTCTTGAATGAATGAACAGTACTTGTACAGATCAAAATACCTTAAAACATACAAAGCATAGGAATTACTGTATTTAATAATGATTAAAACTGTGATTTTAATTTACCCTTCCCGAAACCATTTTTGACGAAATATTATGTGACAGTATAATTATGCAGTACAGTAGATTTAGCGCTATATGCGGATTTCCCTTTGCGCGGTTACTTTAACTCATGCGACTACCGCAAACCGAACTTTTTTTATTTTGTTTTACTATCTCGGTTAACCGCGGCTCTTCTGTTATTGTTTGCTATTACTTTGTCAGAATAAAACCTTCCCATATTGAGATATTATGTTATCGCTAATAGACTTCAATCGACAAAAAAAATTTAAGAGCCCGAACAACAAGATAAGGTAAGTTAAGTACTGGTCAACGAGCAGGTTTCTAAAAGTGCAGGTCAGAGGCGGGCGGTTGTAATCAGTTATTATGGCGTCGTGTAGTATTTGCAATCAATTTTTGTGCGATAACTGTAATTTTACGTTGTCCCAGTTTATTGTTAACGGAAGTAATAGACTAACTTTTATATGTTTACAAATTGGAAACATTATGTTACTAAAGACTATACGTTAAAACTTCAGGCTATTTTTTTATATATGCTTGCGTTTATACATAGACAATAATTAATAATACTATGTTTACCTTTTTGCTTCCGTCTTGTGACTTCGTCTGCGTTTCTTATATATGACACGTTTCAAAAACTATGTTTCATCATCAGATTAATAAATTAATTAACAGTTCACATCACAACATCATGCAACTCACGACACATAACACATATAAATTGTCCGATAGACGTATATTACGGCGGGCGGTCGGACGATAACTCAAACAACGTTTTGGAACTTTTCCGTCTCTTTCAGAATAGGTATTAACTTTAAGTGCTCATTTTAATTTTCCAGCTCATCCAAAAAAAGAAATTTTTAGTTAATAAGTCGCACACAGGAATGTATAGTACTATAGTTCACCTTTGCCTATATTAACAACAGTCAACTCTTCTGTCAATTTAAAATTTGTGTAAAATAACTTTACTTTGATTAAAAAATATACATAATAGACTATTTATAAACTCTTTTTACGTCTATAAATAACCTTCTAATATTCATCAGTTACTTTGCACAAAACATCACAAAGCTCAGGTTACCTTGGTAGTACAACCAACTACTATTTTCAATCGATATACGTTCTTACCTTCCAATCGTTCTTGAAATCAACTCTCGGATCTTTCCGCATTTTGTTGACCAACATCTTCGCTTGTTTCAAAGCATCGTAGTCCGCCGACACTGGTATAGCAACGTTCATGTGAGAGTTTGGAGACAAGAACTCGCCTTTCCCCACAGAGTACCCGGTCAGGTTAGGGTTGAACATTTTTAGTATATTTGGTAACGTCAAGAACTGTCGCCATGTACCTTCGCCTCCTGTAAAAATAAAAATGTGTTCTTTAAAACACTAAGATAAGAATGTTTTAAGGGTTTTGGATTCATTAGGTAGAAAGGGTTTACATGTGTGTCATTCTGAAGTAAATACGTTTATGCAAATCAGTTTATCTTCGATATTATTTTATCCTGATCACGCTTCTATTGGCCCCACCTCTAAAGGTTGGGGGTAACCTAATCTAATCCAACCTTACGTAATCTTAAAATCAGTTAAAAGTTAATGATTCTAAAAAAAGAGTGAAATTTAGTTGGCTAACCTAAAAATTAGGTACACAATTTTAACCACCCCACAGCCCCATGGGGTTTATATGGTATGGTAGCCCTCCATTCCCCACCCATGAAGAAGGTTTCCGTTTTTAACTGCAATATTTTAGTTCGGAGATATAGTGTCAAAAGGGCGAATATCTATTGGAAGGACGTCTAATGGGAAGTCGGTGAAGCATCTGGGAATCGAGTGCCGAAATTGTCGCGATTGGCCTGAATGTTCCTGAAGGTTCTAGAATCTTCCAGAATATTCCCAGAATAT
>JAGFPH010000449.1:57160-69552 GCA_018207615.1 Philaenus spumarius | reverse complement strand
ACAAACGTATTATTAAGTAATCAAAATGCAAAACAAATCAAAGAAACAAGCTGTATATTAAGTAAACAGAATGCGAAACAAATACAAAAAATATAAAATATTAAGCAAACAAAATGTGAAACAAAACTAGAAACAAACTGTTATTTGGTAAACAAAATGCGAGACAAATCAAGGAAACAAACTGGATATTAGGTAACAAAATGCGAAACAAATTGAAGAAAAACCCAATTAAAGATATAAACCTGTTAAGTAAATAATATGGGAAACAAATTATAGAAATAAACCTTTTAAGTGAACAAAATTCGAAACAAATTATAGTAACAAACTAGATTAAGTAATCAAAATGAGAAACAAATTAAACATACTAATCTGTTAAGTAAACAAAATGCATAACAAATTAAAGAAACAAACCTGTTATTCAATCAACAAAATTGGAAACAAATTTAAGAAAAGACTTGTTATTAAGTAAACACAAATTTTCTTTAAATTTTCACTTTTTGACGTTTATACTTCTGCCCTCTTAGAAATTCTGAAAGACAAAATGTCATGCAACAAGCTTCTAGCATTTCTTCAAGTCTAGAAACTCTTTGTTTAACCATTGTCTTATCAGCTCCTTAAATAGATTTCTTTTACGGAATTCCTTTTATTTTAAAGAAAGAATTCATTGGTTTAAATTTTATCTCATTAATTCGGAAATGGATTTTCCCAAGAGAAAGCTATTTCCGGAGTTGATAATCTTATAGAGGAAGAAAGAGACATTTCTGACAGAAATGAAATGCCTTAAATAACGTGCAACGTTAAAAGCCTTTTCACACCACGCAGCGTCACCTTACGTCACGTCAAAAGTGACTCGACCATTGGAACCGCACTTTAAAAGTTAAGGCACATAACTTGGCCCAACTTAGATGAATTTTAAATAGAACATTTCGACTTCAACTGCGTGCAGATTCGTATGACTCGTAAAGAAACCGTTCAGAAGATCAGATCACTTCGACTTAGCCGATTGAAATATTTAAGAGATTCACAAGTTTGTAGTTCAGTAGTTCACCAACTGAAGGGCTAGCTTATTTTCCTTCATTACATCCTGTGTTATGGGAAGCATAAGATATTGTAGTTCAGTAGTCAAGTAGCTTTTTTTTGTATTTTTTATCGAAAATACTAAGTAAAAAGTATCTCATCAACTAACTGTATGAAATAAGAGATAATAAGAGTTTAAACCAGCTGCACTCATTTCGGATAGTTATAGTTGGGAACAATTGAATTACTTTGAACTTTTTCGGAATAAAATACTTTTAACTTACGATTAACTTGATCCAAAGAGAAGAGGCATTTTAAAAAGTAATCCTGGTGAAAATATAGCATAGTGCAAACTATCAAGTGAGCAGAGGTCCTTCCTAGTCCATAGAATTGAATGTGTTTTAACTAAAATATCCACACACAAACTACCCTTAAAGTTGGGCTGATTAACAACCCCGCATATACAAACCTCCGCACCACGACACTCCGCGATACTCTATGATGGTACCCAACGCGTACTCTTCCAAAGCCCCGTTCCCAGCAACCAGACTGTCTCCCATGGCACCGACTACGTCCACGTCCCCAGGGCGCAGTTTGTGAACGCTGGTAGGTCTCTGAGAGGACCGTACTCTCGATGATTCCGGGCAAGGAAAGTGGAAATTCTTTGGGAACGTTGGTTGTCTTCTGATATGGTTTGGTTGCGCATTGTATAAGAAGTCGAGCGTGACGTTGTTTTCCTGCAAAAACAAATGAGAGTTTTAATTATTAAAACAAGAAATATTAAGAAAGAGGCAGATAATTTTAGAATATGACTTCAATTAAATTGTTCTTATTGACTCTTTTACATGCCAGTGAAGTAGTGGTATATAGTAAAGCGTTTTGACACTGTTAGTTAGATGAAGTTTTTTTTTTATTATTTAGATATTTATTTTATTCCCTAATATAATACAAACACATACAAAACAATAAAATAAGAAGGTAACTTAAACATAACATAAAATAAAATAACTACCTGTAATATAACATAAAACTTAACTTATTAAAAAAATAACAGAATAGTTTCCATATGGGGAATAAAATATTTTAAACCTCTAGGGCAAGCAAGCCCGTTTTGAGGCTGCAAGCAGATAAGTGTTGAAGTGCTTGATCTCTACAGGTTACCAATGAAATAACTTCAAAACAAAAGTTTCAGCCTATTTACTCTGATCACCTTGTAAGGTTCTGTGCTAGAGTGAATGCACGAGACAACTTTTGTAGGTTGACTAGTAGCGCACAGACCACTTGAATCGCAAACCGCGAGATCGTTAAAACATGCATTCATGTAATCTCGTGTTTCGGATTCTATTTATCCATTCCAGGGAAATAATTTTAAATTATTCAGAAGGCTTTATTACGTGTGAACTTAAAATATGGAAATTAGTTTTTTAAATCCCCATAAAAAGATACTAAAAATAATCAATGTATACCTAATTAAACCTTTTTTTCAAATGAGATGCTGTCGATTTCTTTCAATTATAATTTACTAGCTGACCCGGCAATGCTTAGCTATTGCACAATTTATTATTTTGGTGAAATAAATGCGACAAATGATGGTAGTTTAGTGTGTCATAAGGATATGAATCGTAGGTTCTAAACCATGTCATTTATACCACTATTCATAGCTGTACACCATTTACATGTCGTCATAGGACCTAGTTCAACTGTTTTGTCTTTGTGATAATCAGTGTTGCAGTTGTAGTGAAACCCTGACATTGATTTTTCAGACCATGGAAGCACCTTCATGAGACATCTTTTAGAACTGTATTTTTAAACCGCAGCCATTTTGACCTAGGGATTTTGTTGACTGTACTTTTGGAAGCCTCACGATGCACGGCAGGATTTTTTGTATTGTATCTTTTGAGCCTCGCGATTTATGTCGAGATTTTTTGCATTGTACCTTTTGACAGACTCCCTAGGTTTTTTTAGCACGATTAGTATTAGAAAAACCTTTTCGCCGTTTTTCCAGACGTTTCTGAGTGGTTTGAACAATGGAACAATGATCTGACTCAACAGTATCAGAAGACAAACACGGTTCTGTCGACGGAGACTGAGAGTTTTGGAGATCATTGTCTAAAAGCTACCCAATTCCTTCAATATTATCATCCGCAATATTTGAGAGAACGGGACTATCAGGAATAGAAGGGTTTAGATGAATGAGAACATCAAAATGATGAGCCCAACTGATGCACCAGTACCTTGTGGTCAGTGAGTAGGAAAGTGAAAGTGAGGGAGGGGGGAGGGGCAAGGTACACTTATTTGTACCAGGTTTCTTGTTTCAAGGCTATATACATTTTAAGAAATCGTGATCAGTCTGTAGGCAACAAAATAAATAAACGGTATCAATTAACTGACACAAACTTTCTCCCAACTTACTGTAGTCAAAATAATATTGTTTTTAATCATTTCATTTTTTACTACTTTTTAGAACAAAACAAAAAAAATAATATTCTACCTACGTCAATCGTATAAAAAAATTATTGTCCCATGCGGGATTCGATCACGCGACCTTTGAATTACTGGCCGTGCTCGCTACCGTGGTGCTACCCCGTGCGGCCGCTGCCGCGATGCTGGATTGACAACACAAACTTATTTATTTTTGAACATTTCCCCATAATTATAAAACGCCGAAGTTTTGATAAAAGCGGGTGGTGTCATTTTGTTTGGCATCGTAAGCACTATAAATACTGAAAATTTGATCAAAATCGTTAGAGCCGTTTTTGAAAAATTAGCATTTTTGTCGTTTTTTATGGGTTTTTAGGGGTAAATTACCCTTAAAAATTAAAAATTCCAAAAAACGAAAAAAACGCCCGGAGATATTAGGGTTTAGTACCTACATACCAAATTTCATGAAAATCGGACCAATAGTGTCCTTTCTGGTCGTGTATACATACAGACTGACAGACGGACACCACTCTAAAAACACTTTTTTGGGATCAGGGAGCACCAAAACAAAAAATTCCACTAAAAATATTTTTGGTTTCAGGGAGCACCAACACAGATAATTGCACTAAACAATTTTTGGGGTTCTGGGAGCACCAAAACAGATAATTCAACTGAAAATTCTAATTCGAACATTTTTACGAAAACAATACTTTCTCCATATACTACGTATAGGGTGGAGAAAGTAAAAATGAAATTTACCAATATTTTAAACCCTTCAAACAAATTCGTAAGACTTATAACCGTACAGTATTTTGTTTAATTGGAATATTTATCTCATAAATAGTATATATTGTTTGAGATTTCACAATGTTTAGACAACTCGTTCATTAGATATGATGATAAATACATAGATCGTTGTAGCAGAATTTATAGATAGATGCACCGATCCGGATTTGCATGGATCAATAGAGAAATCAAAGTTAAATGTATATTTAAAAAAATATATATATCAATACATATATTATATTACGTATTTTAATGGGGATTTTAGCAACTACGATCCACCAAACCCCCTAAAATTTCAATTTTTTTAAACCCTTTCTTAGCGAGCAAATATGGCCCTAGAGGAAGCTACATACCAAATTTCGTTCCAAACCGTTTAGAAGTTTTAGAGATGTCGTTATGAGTCAGTGAGTGAGTGATTGAGTGAGTGGTATTTGGCTTTTATATATGTATATATATATATATATATATATATATATATTACTAAAAAAATCTGATGATAAATGAGTTTTAAAATTTTTGAAAAACTATAGTCATACGACCCGACCGTCAACCGTTCTTTTACGATTTTTTTTCAAAATTGGAACTTAAAACTACAACTTCTTGACATGCATCTGTGTTTTGTTAAGTTAAACACCATTTTATTAATCTACATAAGATGTCTTATAGTACTACTATTATATATTTGATGCTATAGTGCCCGTACAACGCAGTATTTATTTGAGCACACCATGTTTATTAGTATTCATGCTTTAAGTACTTTAAAAAGCGGGACAAAAGGAAGGTGAAAGGGACAAAAGGAGAAATCGTGATTTAGTAATTTTTACCCCCCAAACCCCTCTAAAAAATCCAATTTTTAAAAACCCTTTTTTAGTGAACACTTATGGCCCTAGAGGAAGCTACATACCAAATTTCATTTCAATCCGTTCAGTAGTTTTTGTGAAATCGTGATGAGTGAGTCAGTGAGTGAGTGGTATTTCGCTTTTATATATATAGATAAGACAAAAGCACATAGGCTTTAAGAAAAATTTCAGAAGTTTCATAACATTTGAAGAGTCTAAGGGAAAAACGGGCTAACCCTAAAAAAATGAAAAATTTTGTTATGAACGGTTTTGAATACATCTTTTAAATCTAAACAGTTTGCAAAATTGAAAATTGACAAAAACGGGCTCCTCATACGAGTAAATCACCTTTGAAATAGACGCATCCAGGGGAAGAACGGGACAACCCACAATGAGCGTAGGCAAGAACGGGGCAACCCTCAAGCTGCGCATGCGCTTACGGTTTGTTTACTTCAGTAGCGCTCGTCTCGTGCAATCAACAGGTGGTGACTGTCACTGCTCGTACGAGTGATTTGCTGTTGTGAATATTTGTGCGTGGTTTTGTGTAGTAAAAAGTGATTATCTTAGTTAAAACATGAGTGACAACATAGACGACCCTGATAGCAAGTCTTCAGATGAAAATGTCTTCTGAAACCAATTCAACCAAAAAGAAAAAACGTTTTGGGAGGATGAGAGATGTAATGAAAAAACTTAGAGCATCTATGTTTGAAAGTGATGAAAACTGCAATTGTAAGACTCTAAAATGTTTTCAAAACATTTCGTACGATGATTCAGTGAAATTGTTGTCAGATTTTAATCAGTTAGGGGACTGGAACAAACAAAGTACTTATCTTGCTGGACTTATATCTGTAATGCCTATTTCGAGAAGGTATGCAAAAGACATGAATAATGCCGTTCTCCGTGATTGTAAATTTAAGTACAGGGTGCGTATCCGAAATGATAATGGATTTGAAGGTATGCCGCAAAGCTTTTAGCAGTATTCATGGTATTACCAAAAGAACATTAGCAACTATTCAAGATTCACTGAAGAAAACAGGAAAAGCACCAGTTGATAACAGATATAAGCACAACAACCGGCATAATAAGATGGACGAAGAAGTAAAAACAGCTATGTACAACCATATTAACTCATTTAGAGGACGTGCCTCTCATTATAGTCGTAAGAAGTCTAGTAAAATTTATCTGCCAGAGGAATTATCAATCAAAACAAATGTTCCAAATGTTTTGCGAAGATAATCCTGGCAAATCGTATGTAAAAATGTACGAATCTTATAGAGTAATGAATTTTTAACACAAAGTTCAACATTTCTTTCGGATATCCACGCAAAGACACCTGTTCAACTTGCGATCAGATCACAGCTGAATTGAAAACATTAGATGTTATACTACTCTCTGAAGGTTTTTCTTTAACTGAAAAAAACGATATTATAAGTAAAATTAGAAAGCTACAGATACAGAAACAACTTCATCTGAAGAGAGCTGAAACGTTATATGACAGAAAAAAGGATGCACGTAAAAAAGCAAAAAAAAAGTTTTGAACTTGAGGCTATTTGCGTGGACTACGAGAGAAACTTACAGGTCCCAAACATAACCACGAATGACGTGTACTATAAACGTCAACTTACGTATAACACATTCAACGTACACCAGTTGTTCAATGGTAAATCTGTGTGGTACGCTTACAGTGAAAATATTGCCAGAAAGGGTAGCAACGAAGTAGTTTCGTTTATACACGATTTCCTCACAAATTACTTGGACCCCAGAGTAAAACACCTTCAAATGTTTTACGATTCTTGCTCAGGGCAAAATAAAAACTACACGGTTCTTCGTTACTGCCACTAAGTTGTACACCAACTAAACAGATTAGATAGCCTAACCATTACTTTCCCCATGAGGTTACACTCTTTTATGGAATGCGACAAAAATATGGAACTGCTAAATACAAAAATTCGTGTAGAGCTACCAAGTGAGTGGGTGGATGTAATTCGAAGTGCTATAGCAAAGCCAGAACCAGGATAAGTTGCGAGATTGGACAACTTTTTTTGATGAGACATGTTCCTCACCTTCGTACGTGGAAAAGGCTCCTATTAGAACAAGACCCATCAAGCAGGTACGATTTGAGAAAAAGAATCCAAGAATTTTGGAGTATCGAAACTTCTTCAATGGAGCATGGAATTCAGTTCCCATCACACACCCTGCCAAACAAAACGTGCTGGAACTCGGCCCAGGAGAGTTTCTTTACCCTGCAACATCTCAGGTACGCCATTTTCTTTTACTTTTTTAACAGGGACTAAATACTAACATTAATTAATTAGGTTTATAATATCATAGCGGTTTTTCAACGTTTACATAGTGTTTTTTTTTTTTTTACCTTATGATGGGACAGGCAATCACATTATTTTTATAAATTAAAGATTACAGTACCTATTTACTTCTCAACGTCATTTTATAAGTTGCTTTCCTTCTTGTTAATATTTGAATGCCGTTCAGTAAAGTGGGTTCAACTTTTTTAGGGCCAATTGGGGTACTTGAGGACAAGTACAAAGATCTGCAGTGCCTAAAGAAGTTCTGTGGAGAAGAAGTTCAGAAGTACTTTGATTCATTACCGATGAGACAACGTAAAGAGAAGAAAGAAAAATAAACGGTATCAGTTAACTGACACAAACTTTCTCCCAACTTACTGTAGTCAAAATAATATTGTTTTTAATCATTTTATTTACTACTTTTTAGAACAAAACAAAAAATAATATTCTACCTACGTCAATCGTATAAAAAAATTATTGTCCCAGGCGGGATTCTATCGCGCGACCTTTGAATTACTGGCCGTGCTCGCTACCGTAGTGCTACCCCGTGCGGCCTCTGCCGCGATGCTAGATTGACAACACAAACTTGTTTATTTTTAAACATTTCCCCATAATTATAAAACGCCGAAGTTTTGATAAAAGCGGGTGGTGTCATTTTGTTTGGCATCTTAAGCACTATAAATACTGAAAATTTGATCAAAATCGTTAGAGCCGTTTTTGAAAAATTAGCATTTTTGTCGTTTTTTATGGGTTTTTAGGGGTAAATTACCCTTAAAAATTAAAAATTCCAAAAAATGAAAAAAACTCCTGGAGATATTAGGGTTTAGTACCTACATACCAAATTTCATGAAAATCGGACCAATAGTGTCCTCTCTGGTCGTGTATACATACAGACAGACTGACAGACAGACACCACTCTAAAAACACTTTTTTGGGTTCAGGGAGCACCAAAACAAAAAATTCCACTAAAAATATTTTTGGGTTCAGGGAGCACCAACACATATAATTATTGCACTAAACAATTTTTGGGGGTTCTGGGAGCACCAAAACAGATAATTCAACTGAAAATTCAAATTCGAACATTTTTACGAAAACAATACTTTCTCCATATACTACGTATAGGGTGGAGAAAGTAAAAATATAAAAAAGAGACAGTTGAAAATCGTAAAAAAACACAAAAAACACCAAAGTTGAAGTCGAAGAAAAAATAAACCTGATTATCAAAAACTCTTGTAAATTCCTCTGTAACAGTAGATTCTTAAATTTGTTTACAATGTTAACATATTTTGTACTTTTAAAAAGTTAAATAACAAAGATTTTCTCATTGCAGTTTGCTTCTAAAACTTTATTATTTACCTATTTAGTACAAGCTATTATTATACCAAATTACAAGTAGCCCAGTCGGTATAGGTTACAACTACCAGTAATTAGCAATACGGCTGAATTTTTTTTTATAAGTACATTAAAGTATTTAGATTAACATAAAAAAAAGTTTACCAGTCTATCGATTTCCCAAAGTCGAAAAAAAAATCGATTATCATTTTTTTTTCGATTATCCTTAATATTTCGAGCTGGGATGAAGATAGAGGAAAATAAAAAATACCACCGTGTAGGGGAGGTATTTTTCAACAAAAAAGGTCGTATGTATTTATTTCGTACGAGCAATGGTTTGTCCGGAAAAAATTCGATAATGCAGGTATGTATTTTGCAGCAGGTGAAATCACTAAAAGGGGCATCTTATTCATATATGAAGCGTTGGCTCATTCTAAATTATCCGAATTTTAATATATCGAATTGAAACTTGGTATAGGAGTTAAAATATATATTTTAAACATTTATGCTGAGTCTCAGCTTGTTATCTTGAAAATGACCCGATCTAGGAGTCGATTTCGATTATCGATTTTAGGAGTACCGGATCCACCAATTCATTTTAAACAGCTCCAGTTTAGAAACTTTTTGGAATATCAACATCAAATTTGTTTTACAAGTTGAGTACACCAGTATAAATATTCTTAGTAAGTATGAACGATTTTTTTCTTGTTATTTTTAAAAACGAGGCGCTTGAAAATAGTCTTCTGTTTTACCTATCTCGTTTTAACTATAACACTTTTGGATTCAACGACTCCATTTTCGACATTTTTGAACATATCGATTTAAAAATTGGTACATACGTTAAAAATGCAATTGTTTTTTGCTATACTTATTTTAAAAACTAGATTTAAAAAAATGACTAATCTGCAGCTGATCAACTCAAGCGTTTTGATGAAAAATCTAAAAAGGTCTAAAATTAAACTTTTTTAATTTACTTGTGCTTTTAAAAGTAAATAATGAAAAAGGTTTATACTCCTTGAACTTGTTTGAATATATATATTTAACTTGTAAAAAAACTTTCAGGTTGATATTTTGAAAATTTTCTAAACTGGAGCTGTTTAAAATGAATTGGTGGGTCCGGTACTCCTAAAATCGAGAAACCCATTAATAAGTCAAGTGGCTCTAGATCGGGTAATTTTCAAGATAACAAGCTGAGACTCAGCATAATTGTTTAAAATATATATTTTAACTCCTATGTCAAGTTTCAATTAGATATATTAAAATTCGGCCAATTTAGAATGAGCCAACGCTTCATATATGAATAAGATGTCCCCTTTTAGTGATTTCCCCTGCTGCAAAATACATACCTGCATTATCGAATTTTTTCCGGACAAACCATTGCTCGGACGAAATAAACACCTACACCCAATAAAAAACCTCCCCTACACGGGGGTATTTTTTATTTTCCTCTATCTTCATCCCAGCTCGAAATATTAAGGATAATCGGAAAAAAAAAATGATAATCAATTTTTTTTTCGACTTTGGGAAATCGATAGACTGGTAAACTTTTTTTTATGTTAATCTACATACTTTAATGTACTTATAAAAAAAAATTCAGCCGTATTGCAAATTACTGGTACTTTTGGTCAAAATTGACCTTTACCGACTGGCCTAAAGTAAATGTGGGTTAGCACGATTTTGTCAAGGAAATTTAACTGTATCATTCTCTGTAACCCAACCGATTTTGAACTATTTCAATATAAATTATTGAAATACATATAATTTAATGTAAAATACTTCATAAAAAACTAATTTTAATGCAATGGTCTGGCAATTAGTTCTTTGAAAAACCTTTTCTTTTTTGTTCTCCTGGAAAATTTACTTTCGCGGGGTTAGAACGTTTTTCCCCTGGACTCTTCATTTTATTTAGAAAAATAAGACAGAAACACTGTTAGTATAGGTAAATGAATAAACGGGAAACAAAGGCATGAATGAGAAGTGGAATAATGGTTAATTCACTTGCCCGACATTGAGCAGGTGCACAGTGCTGGTGCTATGAAAGTGTCGGTCGGATTGCTAGAGCAGTACCAAAAACATCAGTGTCGTTACAGTGATTTATATAACTATTTACTATATAACTATTTATAACAATTCGCATCTTATTATACTTTCGTTGTTGTGGCAAATTTACTGCGTTGGTCTAAAAACAAAGTATTGTAATAATTTCTAAATATACGACCTATTAAGCTCAAAACAGGAGCCGGTTTATGTTTTCAGTATTGATAGCAGCGGTCTCTGTGCCCTTTTGCCAGCAACTACCTTCTCCGCTGGCAGTACCTCTCATACGCAAACCCTTTCATGTCTGCCTAATTTATCTGTACGAAGTGTATGTTTTCAATGTTTAAAAGAAGGTGAAGTAGACAATTATTATTGTACATGCTACTAAGAAATAGAATACAATTCAGTAAGAGATTTTTTCCTTGTATACAATCTTCCATTTGTTTTCTGTGGATAAATCACACGTTTTATTATTTGTTAGGACAAAAGCTTGTTAATAATTCATTTGTAAATTTCAGTAATTTACCATTAGGCCCCTAGTTTAGAGCGCATAATTAGAGTGATACAATAGGCACTAAGTGCACAGTTTTTACATATCTGCTTATATTTATATGTGGATAAATTAAAGGTTTATAAGTTTTCCCTTGGATAAAACCCAGCTACAACTTTCCCAAATTTATTTTATTCACTTATTTTGTTATTCGCCATTCCGACTACTGTTATAAATCAATATAATTTGAACAACTTACCGTCGTCAGTAGTCAAATTTGCCGTATGTACACGACGGCCGTTTCAAATACGGCAAATGTGACTACTGACGACGGTAAGTTGTTCAAATTACATTGATTTATTTTATTATTAATTTGGGAACAAAAACATACTATGATAATTAAAAATAGCTAATACATGATAATTTAAATTTTGGTCTAATATCATGTGTTCATTTCATGATATCTCAATAAAAAAGTTTTTGATGAAAATCTATACTTTTCTTAGCTAGTATAATATATTTCGCAATCTATATATATAAAAAGCGGTTTTTTCCTGACTAACGACTGACTAACATAGAATCAATGTAGAGCAAAAACTACTTAAGATAAAAATAGGAAACTTTAAAGTTATATTCTTATGGGACCGTAGGCGCACACTAAGAAATGATTTTGCAAACATTTGTTAAAATTCGGGGGTCCCTTTCAGCTGTATATCGGATAAAACAGCTTTTCGGATCAAAAGGTTAGCAACATATATTTGCCTACATTCATTGCCATAGCAACCAAGTTAGCAAATTTAGAATAATTGTATTATGCTTTACAACCAACAGCTTTTTTGATTATAAACAAACTAAAAGCAAATAGAAACTAAAATCAACGGTAAATTCTTACTGTATTATAATTAAATTCAAACATCTCTTGTTACATGTTATAAATAAAACAGCTGATTTGGATCAAAAACTTAATATAATTTTAGGATAGTCCTACAATGAAACAAAACTCGTTTATTTGCAATCAACTTAGCAAATTTAAAATCATGTTATTATTTTTCACAACTTACAGGTTATTTAGATTAGGTAAAAGCACATAGAAGTCATAATATGTATCATAAGTCAAACAACTGGTGCTAAATATTATATTATATCAATAAATTAAATAGGTACAAT
>JAGFPH010000449.1:35311-45678 GCA_018207615.1 Philaenus spumarius | reverse complement strand
TACAACAACTTAACACAGCGGACCATTTGAGAAAGTGTCGCTGTGAGTCCACGTAGATCAATTCACCGTCGCTCTGAACACTTGGCTATCAAGATTCACCTGTTACAACAACTTAACACAGCGGACCATTTGAAGTGCCGATAATTTGTCGATTAGATTCTAGAAAGGCAAAACGTGGACCTAGATTTTCCTAAGAAAATCATCTTCAGCGATGAGGCGCACTTTCGACTCAATGAATACGTCAACAACAAAATTGTAGAACGAAATTGTCAAAACACGTCTAGCCACTGTCTGGTGCGGTTTTTGGACTTAAGGAGTAATTGGGCAGTACTTTTTCGAATACTATGCCGGAAATGCATTAACAGTGAATGGCGAACGTTATCGCAATATGATAACATATTTTTTTATGGTCTCAATTCAACAATATGAATCTGGCAGACATTTGGTTCCAACTGGATTCTACCTGTCATGCTGCAAACGGGACAACTGATTTATTTAGGAAATTGTGTTAAAGACCCACCATAGTTGAGGATTACATTTGTCTGATATCGTGTTCCACAAAATTAACCATATAAGTGCACTTTCTATTGTAATAAAAATATTTTAAAATTTTTAATAAATGTTGATTTAATTTAAAATTCAAATCTTGCGTTCTTTATGGGACACCCGATAGTTGGCCTCAGTTTGTTACATGTTGGAGCTAACTGGTTCGCAAAGTGGCACTGCGCAATCTGGACGAGTTTAGAGTGGATTTTCAAGTCATCGTCCATGTCATAATCAGTTTAAAACAAAATATTAAGAATGGAATCGCAATTTAGATTGTCGCCCACCTCATTTTGTTATAAGCCATCAAATAAAGTTTGCATAATTAATCATACGGCTGAAATAAACGTTTAATATCTATAAAACAAACGTCGAAAATAATAAATAAAACTATTGTAAATACAAGTCAAAATTTGCAGATAACCTCATATTTTTTCCAGTGTTCTTTTATTCGTTTAATGTGAAAAGGATTTGCTTTAATTTACAAACACTAAAATTACTACAGACAGTAATTATATAATATAAGAGGATATTAGGCTTTGTCCTGACTGAATAACGCAGAACAATAACTACTTAAGATATAAATACTATAATTTGAAGGTATATTCTTACGCCGTCATATACGAACACTAAGAGAGGGTTTTGCTACAATTTTATTTTAATTCATAACCCTCCAACAAATAACAGATTGATGATTACTGCAGCCTATAGTATCTGCAATTTTATTTCCCTTCTATTTCTTGTATTGTATGTATGCCTTTCATGAATCTTGAACAGTTCATCCAGTTTACTTATTCTATACCTAACCACTTCAAACAAGTACAAATTTATTACTGTGATAATATTTAAACACCAACAAGAGGCTTGCAATGTATTCTCCCATGAGACTTAGTCTCTTGCAGTTTTTTTTTTCGCACGATCAGTATATTTTTTATTCTGCTGCTGTTTCCCCACAATACAATTCCATAAGACGTAATTGACTGAAAAAATTCAAAATAAACATTTCTAAAATACCCTTTACCAATAATCTCGTATGGGAAGGTAACAAGAAGACAACTTTTAAACAGGAAGACATATTTTGATAACTATACTCGGGATCCGGGTTCAAAGTGTTAAGAAAGTTAATACAAACACAAATCCGAAAATACTACGTTGGAGAATTACGACTCCTGGAATTTGCTAAGGTATGCTAAATAAGATGGTCGAAAATTAATGACTACATTTTGTGGTTCTATATGTAAACACGAAATTAGAATAACACAATTTGTAGAGAAAAAAATTAATGTAAATGTAGTCAGTAAAAACTTATTATATGAGTCAAAAAACATTGTATTTAGTATATGGAGTACTTGGGATTGTATTTTTAAACCCCGAGGAAATAAGAAGGGGTTATAAGTTTAACGTCTGTCTGTGGCATCGTAGCTCCCAAACGGATTAACTGATTTTAAGTTAGTTTTTTTATTTGAAATGTGACTTGATGGAGAGTGTTCTTATTTATAATTAAAAATCAGTTCATCCGTTCGGGTTTTTTTTAATTTAAAATGTATCTGTTACGGCCTTGGCATGTGACAAATACGTGCACAGCCTCCCTCGTAAATTCACATATAGTACTAAATTTTCCACAAATAGTACTTAAATTTGTGTACTTTCAAGGTCACAATTTTGTTTGCATTGGTAATAATATGTTCGTATAAAATTCATAGCAAAATTTTATTGATAGGATATATTATGGACGAAATAATTTCGAGTGATTTAAAAATGTTTACAATAACAACTAAATTCAAGTCGCAGTAATACGTTTAAAAGGTATTTCCGGTGCTGAATAATACAACATATTAAATTAAAAACGAAGAAAACAGGAGTGTAAGACTTCCTAGTGAATTCGTTCAGGTAAATTCGTGTTGGATAAAAATAGGATTCACAAGAAAAATAAATATAATTGAGCCCATAGTTTAACAAATAAATATGTTGCAATTGGGTTGGAAAAAAGGTTTTGCCAATTCATTTTTCCTTAGAGAGTTGGACCCTGAGAGTAGTTTCTCTCAATTAGTGCAGCTGGCGTGACTAAAACACATATTATAATTTATCAAGTTGGTAAATATTGCACCGTAAGGAAAACAATGATGGATAAAATGCATTTAAAACAATTTTAGATTTGATAATAACGTTTATTGTTTGTTACTTACGGGTAATAAAATGCAATTCGTCCTATTTAAATTTGTTTAATAGCCAACGAATTACAAGTTACAGTTGAACTAAATTGGATAACCTTTGAATAAATATTGTTAAAATGTACACAACTTAACCACAATTGTATAGTAGTTTTTCTTTGTATGGTCCGTGATAGCAACTAATTTATACTTTGTAAGCAGTAAAATATGACTTTGGTGGTGTGATAAACAACTGGATTCCATTTTTTAAATTTCTTTTTAATTATAGCTGACATTGTTGAGTTGTTGGCTTTAACTTCTAATAATTATTTAAAATCGGCCAGAAGACTTCAGCCTACCAATCCAGGTATCAAACCAAATTCAAATCAAAATTTCCCCTCTGTCATCTTACCCATGTATTTTCACCTACACGTTTCACTTAACCTATCTGTTTTCTTTGCAGAAATCACCCAGATCAGGGCAAGTTCATATTTACCTCATGCCCTCAATTAGAGCCTCTTTTTTAAAATGTTCCCTTCACAGAAAACAACATAGAGCAGTAATAGACCAGGGAAATTATACCAAATTCGATCGGAATAACTGAATTTTGAGATACATTTCGGATCGACTTTAGGTTTTCTGCATTGGGTTCACAAATGGATCAGTAAAAGATTCTGCATATGATGATTGACGGCTCGGGCAGAATTGCATCGGGGCTGAATAAAATGCATCCAAAAGTGCATATTTTTTAAAAATATTTAAACAATTAAAAATAGTAGTGAAAATCAATTCTCGAGGGATTTTGAGGTCGCTGGTTCCTCGACATCGAAAAACGTCGCCAATGCCCCGGGTGGATACACAGTATAATTTTAATAGAATATTGTTGGTTTTCTTGCAAAAGGTTAGAGGGGGAAAACGAAAAAACCTAAATTTTCTTACTCTTGAATGCTCCAGATTTGTGTAAAGAAATATTTTGAAGTTGTGGGCCCAGATTAATTATTAGGGCAGGATTGGATACAACGTCAAACTTAATTACTGTATATACCATTTCTTATTTTTTAAATGAATACATTTTTTTCACCTTTAATGTGCAAAAAATTAAAAATATGTTATTCAATTACAAGGGTGTCACTTACTATAAGAAAGTTTCAACTTTTTAGTGATAAAAAACTTTGTTTAACGAAGCAATTTTTTTGACAAATTTTAAAATACTGTAGTCCGAAAAAAACTTTTTTTATTTTTTTTTTCATTTCTGTTAAACATAATATTTATAAATATAAAAAAAACTCGGTAGAATGTAAGGGTCCAGGAGTATATTTTGTATTTTCACACTTAGTGTGGCTTATTATCCATTGCCTATTCATTACCCGAAAATGCATTTAAAAGTGCATTATTATAATTATAAGAGCCCCTAACGAGCAACGGTTAAAAACCGCCGGGAAACGATTTCCAAGTCGTTTTCTTAACTTTTAAGTTTTGGGACCTGGGCCCCTCAGGCCCGCCGGAGGTATCGGTGTCGTTTTCTTTATCTGATTCGGAATAAGCTACCTTAAAACCCCTGAGAAGTTATTTTCATAAAATTTTATACATTTTCAAAAAATTATTAATTTTTTATGCATTTTATGGAGCCCGATGTAATTTTGTCCAAGCCTTCAATTATCAAATGTGGACTTTTTCGTGATCAATTTATGAACACACTGCAGAAAACCCCATGTCGATCCGAACTGTATCTCAAAATTCAGTTATTATTTTCTAATTTCCCTGGTCTATAATGTTTCTTACGTGGGTGTTTCAAACTTGCCTTATAGCTAGATGCCTATTTGACACGCAATGCCTTGTCCGAATAACTACCAATATTCTCCCACCCTTTATATCTAGTTCTGCCATCCATCTGCTACTACCTTTGCTTGTTCTTCAAGAACTATCATTGGTGCTCTACAACTATCCCTTTTTACCCATTTACCTCGGTGATCTTTCTCTTTAAATGGTTGGTATCAAATTTTGTTCAAGGTCAGCTAAAGTAATGAACCTTCTAGAGTATGCATCCCGGCCGTCGGCACTGGATCACAACCGGCTCCCATGGCTTTTAACCAGGTACTACTTGTATGGCATTTTACGTTATGATCGATTTTAAGAAACAAATTGAGCTAAGGTCATTAAAAAAATAAATAAAATGTGCGGAATAATATTCCATATTTATTTTATTAGATAGATAAAACCCAAAAAAGTTTCATTCTAGTAAGAAA
Organism: Philaenus spumarius; assembly: GCA_018207615.1. Lineage (NCBI taxonomy): Eukaryota > Metazoa > Arthropoda > Insecta > Hemiptera > Aphrophoridae > Philaenus > Philaenus spumarius. Next base: position 40,739 of record JAGFPH010000449.1, on the reverse strand, counting down.
AATCTAAAAAATATTACTTCAGGTCAAAAATATGATTCCGGTTGTTGGATTTTTTTTTAAATTTCGTCTGAGAGACTTAGAAAACGAACGTGTGTACCAAATATGGACTAAATTGGACATATAATGCGGTAGTTAGTGTGATACACATATACAAATTTTAAAGGCAACCCAAAACGTGTTCTTTGGACCTTGATCGGTACTCATTGACCATGCCTGACATTAGGTCTACTTATAAGAGTCACTGCTACTATATCTCATCTTTCCGGTGACAATTCGATAATAAGGACGTTAAGAAAATCTGTTTTCCACTTTTTAGAAAGTAACCACGTGTTTTGCAGAATTTTATTAAAGAATTATTAAATTATTAAAGCCAGTAAAGCCAGGACGAAATATTTTGTAATCACTCTGTTTCCGGTCTTGCAATTTAACGACAGTTAATGCGTTCAGAAATACTTTTAATGGAATACTCTAACGTTCTACTTAGAGTCAATTTGGTTTTGTTATTTAGAGCGAGAACAGTCACCGCCTTATAGCAATGCCGGTCGGCGTAAATAAATGTCTTTTAATGTTAGAAATGTATATTTTGTTCATAGAGCTTCATGTAATTAAATTCACGAACTAAGTGTAACAATGACTACCTCCAATTTAGACAGAAATACAATTTTCTTAAAAATGTATTTCTTTATATTTATGCTACGTTACAAAGTAGTTTAGTTGTTTATAACAATTTACAATTCTTATTAGTTTTGTATAATTTAAAAGTAGTGTAAAAGGTGTGAAAAAGCTTTTAGACTCGAGAGTAAGACAATAATTCGTGAAAAAAGTCAGCTTAAAGTTGGCTGCCAGAGGATTAATAATTAAATAAAGTAGAATCTAAAGAGAAGACTCAAATTGAAGAAAAGGTGAAACACGTTTATCTTAGAGCCGGATCAAGTTCTGAAGATCCACTTTGGCAATCCACAGAATGTAACGAATTAAGTTACAAATGTAGGTATAGTAGCAGATACTGGCTCCATTTATAAAATAACTAGTGAACTCGGTAATGCTTCTCTATTGCCTTATTTAATTTTAACTGTACTTTTCCAATTTAATCCATTTGACTTAAGTAATCGAATTGAAGATGTTTTTTTCTAAATCAAGTAAGAATAATATTAAATAATTTTAGCTTTATATTTTAAGGAATTGAATGTAATTTATTTTTATTGTAGAGGGGTAGCTAACCCATTTAAATCTATTTGTTTGTAGTGACCTTATTTTCTAAAAACTCCTCGTACTAATAAGTGTAAATTGTGAAACTAGTTAAGTATTTTTTTGAGATTATAGAAAAAGTAAGTGTATTGCTATTAAAATTTAGGGGTAGTTATTCCATTTCATCCCTTTCACTTAAGTAATCAAATTTCAAATAGTTTTGTATATCCCATAAAAGTAATATTACATAATTTTAGATGTATAGCTTCTAGAAAGTTATTGTAAAGGGGTAGCAAAGCCTGTGTGATAAAGAGCGCCTTTAATATCTTTTCCTATGCCTATTCATAATAATCAAACAGCAAGCCTGACCCGATCTACCTTCTAGCACGCACAACTACAAAACAGCTGTGACCTAGTACCGAACAGCGCTTGCTCGACTAGATAAAGACTCATGCAGTAGTCGGCAGTCGGCAGTCGGCATTCAATTAAGCTCTTCGATAGAATAAACATGGCCTAACACATTCTTTACCTTCAAAAAGCGTCTTTAATGTAATTATTTCAATAGATAAATGATTCTTAGTGCGGTGTATTCGCTTACAAAAATGTATTAATTTAAATCAAAGAATTGTGCATTTTTTGTAATTTGTAGTTTATAGTAGTGATAATGTGTCGTAATGCGTAAAGGCAGGAAATCGGCCATGCTCTTAAAAGTTTGCAACTTTCTAACCGGCGAAAATACATCAATTTCATTCACCAGTTGAATACTGGTGCAAGAATTAACCTGTTCTTTCTTCAGTGAAGTAAACACATTTTGTAAACAACCCATCTTTGGGGCAAACAATTGTGAACACTATTGCGATTACACTGCCAATTACTAATTTCATAATGACTTCAAATTAGCAATTAACTTTCTGAAATTACAATCAATATTAATAAAAAATAAAGGCTTATGAATCAATTAATATTTAGATAATGGCTATAAACGAATATCTTATAATTATATTTTGGAAGAGATAGCATGCAAATTTTTGACTTAACAAACCTCCAAGAGGTTATTTCAAAATTAAAATATTTTTTTTATAATCGGGACGTCATATATAAATAAAATTTTATTATTTTTCTTTTATTACTGATATAAAGAGTTGGCCAACCATTAGTTTATTAAACATTTTTTTTACATAAATAAATAGAGATAAATGGTATAATTATTGTTCAATTACGTTTATTTATAGGTGCTCATTGTGCAATGAATTGTAACTTGTTTTTGTACATCTCAGATCATATGTACCATTGTAAATTTGTGATATTTAAATTAAATTAAAATCACTATATACAGGGAGGGTTTTCATTTGTTAGTATTAAAGGCGGGTTTTTAATAATATAAAATTGTGTAAGGACATATATAAATGTATTTAAATATATATATATATGTATATATAAATTTAAGTTATGTAATATATATAACTTAAATTTTAATAAACAAACTGTTTATTACGTAAATTGTATTTGTTTTGGTTTCCTGTAAATAGCTAACTCAGGTGTTTCCGAAAAGTTTTAACTAAGGTAAGGTCATACAAATTGTATCATTACCGTATACACTTTTTTTATTCATGCATGCATGTGCAGTCTTTGTTAGGCCCAGTACGATTTCCAAATCATTTTCTTTCTTTAGACTGGCACAAGCCATTTCAACCCCTTGATTGTAGTAATTTCAACGTCTTTGATTTGGATAAAGTGTGAAATTTTTAGAGAAATCGATCGAATAGTTTTTGAGTATATAGAGAACAAATAAGCAAAGAAACAAAGTAACAAAAGTTATTTTTTATGGATAGAGATACACATTTTAAAACAGTAAAGTATACTTGACAGCATTCAGAACTACTCCCATGGTTGTGTTGGAGATGCCCCTGAATATACCTACACCTTGTCATAAGAACAAATGAGGATTTATCTAAGGATGAAAAAGGTATGACAGTGGAAATATAAAGAGAGAATATTCGTCAGTGGAAACATTACTTTTGTAGCACCAACGATATTTAGGACAGAAACCTCTATGTCAAGTAGATTGATTCTTATTAGTATTCAGGTCGTTAATTGTTTATAATAAAGAACAAATGTTTTATTAAAAGTGAATTTCGATTCGAACACCCTATACGACACAGCGATAAGAATCCAACAAGCCCACGACAAATAGTTTCCAGTGCGTACAGATAACAGATGGGTAACCATAAATTGAACACCTTCTGTGTTTTTATAAACAAAGAAATCCTAAAACTTAAACTTAGTTTTGGAAATTCATGGCATTATTTTGTTGTACTCATGGCACTAATGAAGGATGGCGAATGGAACAACACACTGGTAATCTAGATTATTGCTCGCGTTGATTGTCGTTAGATTAATACGCCAACCTCTTGCTTCAACACTAAACATATTTAATAACTTAGTTTTAATAAATTAATGTTCAAGATTAATGTTCGAAGCTAAGAGGATAAATAAATTTACATGTAATAAGCAAAGTATTACGATCATAATTATATTAGATGTATAATAATGGTTAATAATTCGATCACGCAGCTGAACCGCTGACGTGAGTTGAGACAATTTCCAAAAGTCAGTTAATTGTTTGATTGTTTCAACCAATTATTTTAGAAATTGGTCTACTCATGAACACGTTGAATAGCTGCCTGCGGGTACGAAATATATTAGTAGAATTTGTTTGAATCTCGGCCTCCAGTCCCTGTTCACGCGTTGTTTCGTTCCGCTCGCAGCAAAAAACTTGGCTTACGAGTTTGCACCTTGACTTTGCGGCCTCGGAATATTAACTGCTTCACTTCGCTTGCATCGGAGATTGCATCGCCATCACGGAAAAATCCCTACGTGGATTTGAAGGTATTTTAGGTTTTGATCGATGATGGGGGAAACAGATCGTGTTTTTGTAAAAAACTAAATGTGCAGAATAATCGTCTATTTATTTAGATAAAAACGCAAAAAGATTTCAATCTGGTAAAAAATCTTAAAAAATATTTGTACCAAATTTGGACCAAATCGGAATTAAAATGCGAGCGTTAAGTGAGAATAGATATATAAATATACATTTTTAATGACACCCCAAAACGTATTGTGGAAACCTAAATCTGTGCTTAATGACCTATATCGACCTTTGGTCCCACCATGAGATTCACTGCAGTAGCTCATCTTCCTATAGAAAATTTCTAAAAATAACCAGCATTACTTAGGGGCGTACTATACTATCAAAGTTATTTACCAAATATTTGGCCGAAGTTCTGCCAAAGATATTTGATTAAATTTATATTTTTGACAAAGAAAACATATTAAACCTGTTCAATTTCTTTAATCAGATGGGTTATTAACTAGATATATTTTAGGGTTATGTTTCAATGTATTCTTTTATTATTATTAATTATTAACTTTACTATTATTATAGAATTACAATCGGAAGATTGTGATTCATATTATAACGGGATATTATAACAGATTATAAAGTAAACATACATAATCATAGTCTCTTTAAATGTTTTACAAAAAAAAACATTAACATAGTCTATACATCCAACCAGAATATTAGACTGCAAAACATTTGTAATTTGTTCTAAAGATTTTGCCTTGCATTGCGGTTTTTGGAGGCATTAGTGTGAATGTTCCACAAACAAGCTTTTTCTTAATGTAAAATTTAAGTTTTCATCTTTAACACTCCATGTTAATTTAGTCATAGTACTTCTATATATATAAAAGCCAAAACCCACTGACTCACTGACTCACTCATCACGATTTCTCAAAAACTACCTAACGGATTGGAATGAAATTTGGTATTTAGCTTCCTCTAGGGCCATAGGTGCTCACTAAGAAAGGGTTTAAAAAAAAAAATCGAAATTTTAGGGGGGGTTTGGGGGGATCAAAATTATTACAAAATGACTTCTTCAAAACTACCAAACGGATTGGAATGAAATTTGGTATGTAGCTTCCTCTAGGGCCATAGGTGCTCACTAAGAAAGGGTTTGAAAAATTCGAAATTTTAGGGGGGTTTGGGGATCAAAGTTATTAAAAAATGACTTCTTCAAAACTACCGAACGGATTGGAATGAAATTTGGTATGTAGCTTCCTCTAGGGCCATAGGTGCTCACTAAGAAAGGGTTTGAAAAAATTTGAAATTTTAGGGGAGTTTGGGGGATCAAAGTTATTAAAAAATGACTTCTTCAAAACTACCGAACGGATTGGAATG
>JAGFPH010000449.1:20726-34911 GCA_018207615.1 Philaenus spumarius | reverse complement strand
GGGGGATCAAAGTTATTAAAAAACGACTTCTTCAAAACTACCAAACGGATTGGAATGAAATTTGGTATGTAGCTTCCTCTGGGGCCATAGGTGCTCACTAAGAAAGGGTTTGAAAAAATTCGAAATTTTAGGGGGGTTTGGGGGGATCAAAGTTATTAAATCACGATTTCTTCAAAACTACCGAACGGATTGGAATGAAATTTGGTATGTAGCTTCCTCTAGCGCTATAAGTGTTCCCTAAAAAAGGGTTTTAAAAAATTGGAAATTTTATTGGGGTTTGGGAGGTATAAATTACTAAATGACGATTTCTCAAAAATTACCGAACAGATTGGAATGCAATTTGGTATGTAGCTTCCTCTAGGGCCACAGGCACTCGCTTAGAAAGGGTTTAAAAAAATCGACATTTTATAGGGGGTTTGGGGGTTCAAATTTACTAAAATCATAATTCAGATCTTTTATTATTATAACAATAGTGCTTTTATTATTTAAGATCTATATATATAAAAACCAAATACCATTCATTGACTGAACACTTAAAATGAGTACAATTACGTTAAAAAGACTGAAAATACCAACCACCACGGGCAACGCCGTTCGGGTTAGCTAGTTTAATATAAAAGGAAAGGAACACAAGCAATGCATATGAAAACTGATAAAATATATATATTTTGAGATAAGGAGGTCACCTAATAAATGCATACTATATTAATATTTTAGTACTTTTATATTTTGGTATTCTTATTATAATTGTTTTGTTTTGTTTTTTTAATTAGTGTCAAAGTTTACATGTCAAAGATTCACCAAACTCCTATGAATAAATTAGTTTGTCAAAGAATCATCAAATTTCTTTAATGGAAAATCTTTGTTCAAAGAAATGTTATGTTTATTTGGTAATGTAATATGTATCTTACGAATATTCATAAAGAGAAACCTAACCTAAAAAATCATTAGTTCAAAAAATAAAATAAGTTTTCGAATGAAACCTTTTATTGAATTCTAAACCAAATCTAGCAGTTTGCCGGAAATTTTTGCAAACATTTAAACTGTAATTCGTAAATGGTAAACATCAGTTTGTATTAAAGATATTTGCTCATGAACAAGCTGAAAAACCTGATAGTTTTTATCCCATAACTCGTAACCTAGTTTTTTTAGCTACGGGAAAAATTACAAAAACCGTGTCGGTTGGCATTAAAAACATTTACGTTTTGGTTTCCTAAAATTGTTTTAATCAATTAGAGGATTTTAGAAATATTTGGCATTACAATTTTTAAATAACCACCATTTTAATCTATAAAAAAAATACGAAAGTTTTGTCGAACATGGGTAAAAGTGTATGTAACTAATATGTACACCCTAGTTGAGCTGCATATCTTATATATTTCCAAAGATATAAAGTGTTTAGTAAAAACACAAAATGGCGGATAGTTCAAACACTAATCGTTTCGAACTTTTTTCGTATTTTCTTCTAAATACTTGGTAAAATTTGGTACAATATTATCTAGACACCCTGTATTAGTGGCAGTGAATGCACAGTGTTAACGCGATTTTACTTGCCATAAAATTATACACGTGCATTTAAATTTTGAAGTGAACATTTTATGGTACGTTAGTGCGAGAACAATATTTAATTGGGAAAAATAACAATAAAACTATTTAGTATTGTGATCAAGTATTTCGTTTTAATGTCAAAAGTAAATGGAAAACCATAGTGGCCGAGAAACTAATAAATTCGTTCGTCCAGTTTGGTACACAATCGGGCACAAATAGTTCAAACCTGCATACTGGCGATCGATTATACGGGCTTACGCTATCCCGCTCTTTCAAAAAATCTACGAAACAATGAAAGCATGAGGTAGAGGTAAAGGTAAAATTCTTTATAACAGGAGTTTCGATAAAGCCTAACCAATTATACCTTGGCAAAACAAAAAGTAATACGATACATGATATTTGATAGAATTCCCGTATTTTAAGGGTCTGAATAACAACCTATTTCTTATTTGAATATTATATCGAAATCCTTTTGGTGGTTTAATGAAGCTGTATTGCCAATAACTGTTTTAAGGCAGAACATGTCGTAGATGTCGCACATACCGAAGAGGTTCTGTTTGCGGTCGATTGCACACGTCTACTTCACAATAATCGTCACGTTCTTCACTAAATTACATTTGTGTTTTATTGCAAGGTTTCCGTACCTTGAATAATAATAAATAATATACAGTATGTTTATTAGTTTTTGGTAGAAAGCGTAAATGTACAGGTGTTTCAGAAGTATGTGAATGGCGTTATATTTGTGTAACCATTGCAGATTAACCAACTAAGCTTTGTAAATACAAAAACTATTTTTTTAGGCAATTATAATTTTTTTATCACCTTATGGAGACGGCCCGCAACAAGTCGGAGGAAAATCTTAAATAGGAGCACAGGTCGAGATGTACATCATAAGGCCTAAAGGTCTATCTTATAAGAGAATACACAAAATGGCAGCCGTTTAAAGTTACAATATTTTGCACTTTGAAAATGGTTTAATTTGACTTCTTGGCATTTTGCTCAAAAGCAAAACTAAGCCAATCGAAACTAAAAATAACTTCTGTGATACTGCAGAGCGATATGAATGGCTACTACACCCGCCTAGCTCATTATCAAACTGTAGAAGGAAAACAGTTTCAGTATTTATTGTAAAAAATCTGTTATGAAAGTTTATTATAAGTAATTGTTATTTTTAACATGTAGTAAAAAATTTAAAATTCGAAATAAAAATTGTTCCTCATACTCCTCGCAGACCGTTCGCAATGAAGTTGATAAGTAATTTTTGCGTAATTTTCTTGCGTAATCTACAATGGTTACAAAGTATAACGCCGTTCGCAATGAAGTTGATAAGTAATTTTTGCGTAATTTTGTTGCGTAATCTACAATGGTTACAAAGTATACTTTGCCATTCACATACTTTTGAGACACCCTGTATATCTTAATGTCTAATAAATATCTAACCATCTTTTCCAGTAACCGATGGTTACTACATTTATAACATCTTTTCTAAAAATCGTAAACAAACATTTGTATTATAAAATCATAAATAAGAAAAATTTAATAATGTTTTCTACATTTTACACATACACACAAACTAACATTATGCGGCTTGCGCAAGAGGACAAACAAGACACTTAAACAGGCAGAGAGAAAGATTAACAATAAGAGCACAGGTAAAAATAATTATAACTAAATAAAACATAACGATAAAAATATAATAAATTAAAATGAAATAAATAAATAACGATAAAAATAAATAAATTGCTTTGTTATGACCAAAAATACAAATACAACAAATAAAACACCACTGTACAAAATAAATTAAAGATAACGTAGTTACGCCAATTATTTAGTATTTAATCCGCCAACTCTTTACAGAAGTTTAAAAGTTACGCATATTTGGTTCCGTTCTCAAGCGGATCGGAAGCAAATTAAAAACTGTTGGACCAAAAAATAAATAGGATCTTTGGAAACAAGAGCGGTTTACTTCTGGTTGTTTTAATTGCAGTGCAGACCTACTTCTGGTTGAATAATAAATTGTATAGGTTATAATTACATTCATACTCCTTACGAAAAAACTTTCATAACTTTATACACAAAAAAATATTTCAGCGTAAAAATACTAAATTGCTCAATTAATTGAAGAATACAATTTATTCTTCAATAGCATTTATACGAATTGAACTTTTCTGTGTTATATGTAAAGCAGATCGGGTTTATAACAGATGTAAAAGCCCCACCAAAACATTCAATCGCGAATTTTAACCTTGGATGTACGATATACCATCCGAAGTACAAATATTTCTAAAAAAATCAAAAGCTCTATTGTTCAGTCTAATTTAATTTTGAAAAAGGCTAAAATGCTTTTTCCAAGGCATTTTATTATCCAGATGAGGACTCAAAAATTCTGATAGAAGTTATTTACTTTGGAAATCGAAATTTATAAATTGTGAACATTGATTGTCATATTGTTAGCTTTATACCACTTTGATAAGGTTTATGAATACAACAATCCACTCTGTTCGATACATACTTCAGAGAAACGTCATCTTGAAATGCTTGAACTGATCCTTCAAAATTTTGATACAAGATGTCATTGATAAAGATTAAAAACAAAAATCCCCGTGGGATTCCTATTGCTATAGCGAGGCTATTACTCAGTGTTCAGAAATGTTGACTTGCTGTATTCTTCCTCTGGGAAAATTTTCATACTGCAAAAATACTCCCGAAATTCCCGCAGCCTCGAGTTTTGACTTTAAAATTTTCTGATTCACTAAATAAATGTAAATCTTTAGTAAACCCATTAAATAATCTCAAAGTTTTTTTGCTTGGAATTTTTAGCATTTTAGACTTTTGTTGTAAAGTCAATAACAGCTTCTTCAGTGTTCCGTCCCTTTAAAAACCCAAACAGCTTGCTGCTAAAAATATTTTGAGCTTTTAAAAATTCAAAAGCCTTCATTATTTTTCAAATATTTTTGAGAAGACTGATAACAAAGTCTGATAGTAAAGTCGGACTGTAGTTATTCCAATCAGCCTTGGACCCTTTTTTATTTTTTATATATTGGGACAACGAATGTTGTTTTTAGTATCTGATGAAAAACACAAGTAGCGAAACTTATATTAATAATAACCTCAACTGCCTTGGGTATCTCTTTTGCTATAGTTTTCATTAGGCAAATTGGGAACACTTAAGGTTCATTACACAGGTCCTTATCAGTATCAGTGCCGTGTCAGTTCAGAATCAATGCTATTCGTGTCCCCTCATTCCCACACATCAATGCCATGTCAGTTCAGTTTCATTTAAGCAAAACTATATCAATGTTAACTTTAAAATTAACTCAAGTTTTCGTCGTCAGTAGGCAAATATTTGTAAATTAACAGAAGCTCAAAAACTATTATGATTCTATTAAAATAGAAATAATTTAGACCTACAACTTGGTTAGAGGTACTTTTTAATATTTAAATGTAGGCCTAAGTTGTTTTTTAGGCTTTCAAGAATTAAATAAATATATAAAGGATTGTAAAAAATCATATGTTTTAACGATTTTATCATCAAAGCCAATCATATAGATAGTTAAATATTAGATGGTTACTTCATTATTTTTCATTTCTTCTCCTTTCATGCTCCAGATTTTGTGTTTGATGAAATATCCATGTATTTTTATGATTAGATCGATCGTATAAAATCTGATATTTCCTGACTCATTCAATATCCGGTTCTTCGTCATTCATTGTACAAAATCGCATCCGTGAAAATATAAAAATATCGTTGGGAATTAACTTTAACAGTTTGAAAGTGATATTGATGCAGCACTATTCAAATCCGCAGAAGAATATTGTTTTTAGCTCACTGACACGGCACTGACTTGCCATGGACCTGAATAAATGGGTCTTTATAGAATCGCTATGTATTCATCTTTCTGTTACAGTCGGGTTTCTTCGCAAACACATTTTTCGTTCGTTAACATTTTACCAACCAGTTATTAATAACCTAATACGTTAGAGTGAAATAACTGAAAACACCTACATTTTTTCTTCAAACAACGACCACGCCAATAAAATGTTTTTTTACAGCCGATATGATGATGAAGCAATATTGTTCTACAAAGGTAATGGCCGGCAATTAAAACTGCTAAATAAACACTTTAGTGTTAAATGTAAGTTCGCCTTGGAAAATAAACAAATGGAATCCTAAACTTTAAGATTTAACTTTGAAAAAACAGAGCAATTAACTTAAATTTTCAATATTTTCAACCAACTGACATTTATCGCACAATACACGCCACATATTACCACCCCAAAACTAATAAAATAGCAGCTTAGTACATAAACTTTTAACACTACCATTAAATGTGGAAAATTACAGTAATGATGTGTCAATAATAAAATACATTGCTTTGGTTAATATTACAATAATACATTTTATATGTAAAACAATAAATAAATGTCAAAACAAAAATCTATGTAATACGGCTAGACTTTTCACCACACTACCAAGCAAACATTAAAAAGCAAACATCGCCTTAGCTTGCAAAATATCTAACAAATTGTAAATAAATATCAGCAGGCAGGAACAGCTACAATAGACAAATTTCACAAATGAAGATATGTTTTCATCCCTTAAACGTAGAACGGACACCCCCGTTGAATATAAATCTGGCGTTTACAAAATAAAATGCCCAGAGTGTAACACATATTACGTAAGATAAACCGGGAGAAATTTCATAGACAGTTATAAAGAACACCTCCCCTGCAACAATACCAACATCACCAAGTCGAACTACTCACGTCACCTTTCTGAAAGCAAACACGGACCAGGTGATTTTAAATCCAGTGTCGAAGCAATACACGTTTGCAAAAAAGGCAGATTAATGAACGCCAATGAGGAATTCGAGATCTACAGAGCCTTCAAAAACGATCCAGATAAAATATTAAATAATCAACTTTCCTTCTAATACCATCGTTTATATGATACGGCTTTAAATCATTTAAAAGCACCTAACAGAGGTCGTTTATAAGCTGGACTGTTAGATCTTGCCGGCAGCACTTCGACAGACATGACAGAGTGCACTACGGTGTCAGTTACGATCGCGTTGATGTTTATTTGTGTTAGTAGGCTATGTATTGTGTGTGTGTGTGAGTGTGTTTTTTTTTTTTTTATGTTTGACGAGCTCCTCTGAGTGAAAGGAGAATTATCTGATGATGGGGTCAAGACTTCGAAACTAGTCATAAGAATCAACCCACTTGAAGTCTCAAGACAGACCTAAAAGGTAATTAATGTATTATTAAAATGTTCAGACTGTAATAAATGTTACATTGGAAAGGCAAACCGCTCATTCAAAACAAAATTATCCGAATATATTACAAAACCCACTCTGGGAACTCACAAATCAAAATTTGCAGAACATCTCTTCCAAAACAACCATAAAATCGACGGCCTCCACACTAACATGACCCTCGAAGGAATGCAAACATACCACGCCTGTAAAATCAATCAAGATAACGCATTGAATGATAAATGTAGATACAGTTCCAATATATGATTCAATACAATGCCAGAAATAAAATCAGTAAAACATGGAACACCAATAATAAAGACAAAGTTTCATCGCTCTTCAGTCGGGACATATTGTTGCCCAACTATGAAGTGTTTTTAAAAACGTACTACTATAATTTGTTTAAATGTTTTATGTTGTGTTTATTTTAAAACTTTTAATTGGACTTGGTGGAAAACTATATGCACTTAAAGTTTGTTCATACAGTACACGACTTGCAAATGGATACATGAAGCTCAGAAACTGGTAGTCCCATCATTAGGGACATCATGGTATGTAAACATACACAGTCTAAGCAACCGTTCTGTTGTGTAATGAATAAACATTCATTAAAATTTGACATTCCAGAAGGTCCTTGAAATATGCAGGTGGAAGTGAAAATAGTCGCGGATCTATGTCAACAATTTTAAAGATTTCAAATGCTTACATCACTGAAAAAACTCTATCCTTGCAGCAACACAATTAATGTTGCGGTAAAAGAAATATTTCTTTACTGGTCAGCAGGGTGTAGTTAGCTTTACTGTTATAGTAAGCTACTGTTGATCTCTTGATGTTATAGCAATGTTATTAACTTAGTAGCAAATGTAAGTTCAACAGTAAGCCTAATGTTTCTATGACTAATGACCTAATGTTTCTACTATGTCGCAAGGCAAGTTAATGTAGTAGGGAATATAAACTAATGTAGTTATAACATTAGGTAGAGTGTTTAATATTGTAGTGTTTCTTTACTGGTAAGTTAGTTGTTATTGTCACAAAAATAATAAAATTAGGCAATACATCTACAAATATTACACTCATATTAGTTACTGTACCGGTAATCATAAGAGCAATTGCTCTGTGTTTCAGTACAACTAAGATTCTTGCAAGGTTAGTTGATGTAGTGGTGAACTTCATACTAATACAGTTATAACACTAGTTAAGATTGTAATTACTATATAGTTTGTTTATTGAAACAATAGTTATTTTTGTCACAACAGAAACAGCTTTTCTTAACTCCGATATTTTATTTCGAAATTTGTCAAAAAGCTTTCCCCTGCGTAGACTACTAACTGTCGAGGTCCTTCAGTTAGAGGAGCTGCATAGTAAGAGTTTTGGAAAAAATAAAAATTAAGTATAAGACAACTATAAAATATATTATATCATATACATAGTTAAGCATGTAGTAGTTATTTACATAGTTAAGGACATAATATTTTTACTGTATCCTAAAATAAAGAATTCAAGCTTTAAATTACAACTTTTAAAAATGTTAACCTAAATTCTATGTTTAAAGCTACCGTATTTGATAATGAGTTCATTACTTTTAATTTAATTAATTACTGCGACATTTCCCACCGAAGATGGATATTTAATATCTTGAGTAGTAGTTAAGCTAGTTTGAAATAACTTTTTTGTTAATAAAAATCATTCTTAGTTTTAATAATTCGTTAACAAGGGTTGATCAATACTCGTAAACATTGTAAATTATTTTAAATACATAAATTATTTCAAACATCAGAATAATTATAGTTCTGATAAAAGTAATCAAAATTCATTATCCAAATATTTGTATATGCTATTGTTAGGTTTTTGGAGAACATCAAAATATTTACAAAATAATAAAATAAGGCTCTGTCATTTCAAATGTAAAAATTCCTAAAACAATTTATGTTAATTGACTGATGCCATTGACAGTCTAACTGAGGCTTTACTGGAAAAGTACTTCTTAAAAACCACTACTACATATTAAAAATTCATTCACACATTTTTAAACAGCTAAACAACCAAACTGAATCTTTTAGAATATTTTTTTAACTAATCCTTAATTTATTGTAAGATGTAGTTGTTATTAATAAATATTTTAACGAAATGCCTGACGTATATAAATTAACAATTATGCTAGGTTGTTAATTTTCTTTCTTTGAGTCTTATATTTTTACTTGAAAAGTTATAATATGAATGAATTGTCTGTAGTTGTATGTAGTAATGTTAAATCAGTTAAATGGAAGTTAGGTACTAAAAAATAAGTTCCTTTACATTGATTTCCTTCATATTGGATAGGGAAAGTATATCTATTTCATTTTCTGAAATGAAAGTATATTATTTGATAATACACTAATTATATGTAAATAGATTACTAAAATGAATTTTAAATATTTACCAGAATGATTATTAAAACAATAATTTAAAATATATAAAAAATAGATTAGTTATATATCTTTAAAATAGTATGACAAAGTTATGTATAACGTCAGGCAACCTCCCATAACCTGTAATGAAATTTTAACATTGAATATATACCGTATTTATTACGGTAGTTTTTAAAATTACTGCATCTAATTATAATACTGTATTAACTTATGTATATACCTGAACTTAACTTTAAAAATTATAATATAATTTTGAAATCCCCATGACGTCAACAAATATTCTACATCATCATCCATGTATGTTGAAAAAACAAGAAGATCGACAACGAAGCACTTTAGTTATTAGCTGTTTGGTGTGGTCTTTGTTGTTACTTGTTAGTCTACCGAGTTCTGAAGAGAAACTGAATTCGAATTTCGTAAAAACGTGAGAAACTGTAATTGTGGACAGGGTAACTCTAAAACAGGAAAAGGCTACCGTCTAAAGGATGTACAGCGGATGTAACCCAGTTCACTGCATAAATAACTGCCTTGTAAGTAAGCTAACATTGTGACCATATTAAGATATTGTTTTTATTCCGTTTTTTAGATTTATATTACGTTAGATTTACCTTATAGTTACATTAACTAATTTAGTGACTGCAATCATCGCCTTTACGTATATTAAATTAACTATGACATTAACTAGCCTACATTAGAGTTTACAGTAAAACTCAACATTAAAAAAACCTTACAGCAATGCAAATATTTCAAGCTCTAAAGTAACCATGACATTATAAATGTTACCATGACAGAAAAACTGTTAACATTAATTTTAACTTTGCAGTACGGTTAGAGTTTTTTCAGTGAACTTGGCAAAGACTTCAAAAATATACCGAGCCTTCTTAAAACTTGGCACAGATTTAAAAAATACCAATAACTTCCTAAAACTTGGCAAAGACTTCGAAATTATACCTATGACTTCTTAAAATTTGGAACAAACTTCAAAAATGTGCAGATGACTTCTTAAAATTTGGCACAGACTTCAAAATTATACTGATGACTGTGCATTGAATTGGAAGTTTATATTTTAAAAACTGTAATAAGGATAAGTAGGCCTAATAGTCAAGATTATATTATACGTTTATTTAAATAAAAGTCAAACAAACTATACGGGTGTCAGGTGTAGAAATGTTTATAGTGAGGCTAACAGCAGTAGTCCTTTTAGAAAAGTTGGTCCATTTCTACCAAGACGGGATAGCTCACCATGGTCGGAATACAATTTAGATTACTAAAAGTGTAGGTAAAACGACGTATAGAGAAACTGCAATTCAGCACAAAATACTAATTTTTGAAATAATAACTAGGGCTCTGTCCCATGCTTCCTTAGCGGATGCAAACAGGTTATTTTGATATTTTAACTTAAATTACAATTGATTAGAACAGATTGGATCGGGGTATGATTGTGGGGGTAGCGGTGATCTAGATCCTGGAGACATATGCAGAGTAGGGCTGGAGTTTATCGGAATGACAGGAATTTTGTTTAACAATGGGAGAAAATATTTCAGTCACAAATTATTGTTTTGGACAAATTTGGAGTCAGCCTCGTGACGACCATTGGTTACATATTTTGTTTTGACATGTTTGACGGTTTGTTAAAAACACAGTTTGTACTTTTTAAATATTGAAAAGAGTGAATTTAAATCGTTTCGAAATGTTTTGAAATAATTATTAATGTTAATAATAATCATTGTTGTTACGGTAA
Source organism: Philaenus spumarius (assembly GCA_018207615.1). Lineage (NCBI taxonomy): Eukaryota > Metazoa > Arthropoda > Insecta > Hemiptera > Aphrophoridae > Philaenus > Philaenus spumarius. The sequence goes on along the minus strand of JAGFPH010000449.1, from coordinate 23,959 downwards.
ATTTGCTGCGAGTTGTTATCAAGAGTTCTTCAAATATACAATGCATATTATCTATGTATATTTCAAGTGTTTTCGTCGCACATGTTTTGTGAGGCATGTTAAGGGCCTGCATAATTACAGAAACCTATATTAGTACATTAATGTTGTTAAATCAAACTATTATATTCTCTGAAATCACTAAACATTAATTGTGGTATTTAGTACCGTAGAGGAATTAGAAATCCGTTTTACAATATCATTGTTAATTTTGTATTATTTGTTTTAATCATCGTATTAAAGTAGAATTTTATTTCTTAGTAGTAATAGAAAATATCAAAATGTTTATACAAATATAATTAGTGGACATAAACCGTACATAGTTTCAGTTCCAAAACTCAGTCTGACTACCTGTGTTAAAAAAAATATAATTATTCATTTTTAAGCTTTTTTACATAAATGAAAGCGTGGGTAGTACGTTTAAATACTTTAAATAATAAGGTATTGATATTTCTCTCGTTAGCGAATTTATATAAGAAAGTTGAGCTATTGCAGTGACTCTTATGGTAAGACCTAAGGTCAATGAGCACGATCGTGGTCACCAGACAACGTTTTGGGGTTTCATTAAAAATTGTATACATGTTTTTGCACTCTAACTACCGCATTTTAGATCCAAATTTGTCCAAACTTGATACACACGTTGGTTTTTAACTCGCTTTGACGCGTTTGTTAGCCAAAATATCCAAATTTGAAAAACATTTTTAGACTGGAATAATAATGTTTTTTGAGATTTTTCGTGTTAGATTGAAACTTGTTTGAGGTTTAACTAAAAAAAATGTATAAAAGAGATTATTCTGCACATGTTTCCGTTTTAATTGAAATTTTAGCTCAACTGGTTTCCCCCAAAATCTATCAAAATTTAAAATAATATAAAAATCGAGTATTTCATCAGCGAGTGGAACCAAGCAGTACGTGAACAAAGGATGAAGGCTGAGGGACAATGACATTCTGATAATTTATTTCGTACCCGCAAGCAGCTTTACAGCCTTCGCGTGTAGACCAATTTCCCAAATAGTTAGTTGAACCCCTAAAACGTAATTTCAGTAATTCGCTTAACTCACGTCAGCGGTTCAGCTGCGTAATCGAATTATTTAGAATTCCTGTAAAATGAAGAAAGATTTCATTATAAATTAACGGGTGATTAGGGTTGGTTTTAAATTTACTTTGTTTACTTAAGTACGCGTATTTGGAGCTGCAAATGATCAATTACGAAACCAATTAAATGGCTTACAAAGGCAAACCTATGCTTCTTCTTCTTCTTAAATTTACGTTCAATCCTTTTGTCCTTTAGCCTCAATGGCTTATTGCGCTTCCACATAAAGGATGTTAACTCATAATTACCCCTGTCATATAAGCTCAGTGAACCTAAAGTTAGTTTTGACGAGGTTATCCTGAAGGATGTTTTCTCCCTTATTTAGCTTTTCAAAGGTTTTATATCTCACAAGTTTGAACCTCTCACTTTCAACAGTTTTGCTGCGGTTTTCAATTGCATTTTTGGTCTCTGGTGAAAATGTCCATTCTTTGAATCTGTTTTCTAAGTTGGCCATGACCTGAGATTAGAGCTACCAAGGCGTGAGAGTTTACTCATCCTCAAGCCTGGGACGCTCCTTTTCTTCTTCTATACTCTAGTCTTGCCCAATCGGCGAAACTAGATTGCTTGTTGTTGTCTTTGACATGCTACAGAACGGTTCACGTCCGGTGAATTCAGTTGCTGATGCCAGGTTTTCCAACTCATTTTCAACTATTCAAACATGCTCTGGTGCCCAACGGAGCTCTGGTGTATTGTGGACTTGAACTCATCCCCGGACTAGTTCTGACCTAAATGCATAAGAAACTCGGACTTCAAATGCTGCTTTGCTTTCTGAATATTTATAGATTTCTTTATTCAAGTATCAGAGAATGATATTTTCTCTGACACATTCCAATAGAGCTATAAATTCCGTTTTGAATGCTGTTGGGTGCTTCCCCATGCATGCATTGGGTTACCGCCATAGATTCCTGCACCTGTAGGCCTACTCCTCTTTATTCTTGAGCCGTCCGTGAACCCTCCAGCTGACATTTATTGAGAAATCTTCTTCCCTCTAACCTTCAGTTCAGTGTTACCAATAGGAAAGGTTTTAAGAAGGGATGCAAAACTATTACTATACAAACAATTTGTTTCAGGATGTGTCCCATTTTCATTGTAATACCGGACGTTTATAGGCAAATGTTGTGATGATTATTATTTGCATGAGGACAAAAAATTTTTATGGAATATGTTTGTTTTAATATTCTGTTTAGAATGAAATTAAACTGAAAAAAAGAACTCATGGTGAAAGTTTTAGTGGCCTTCTAAACTAATGTAATTGTATCCAAACATAATAATATAACATCATTTATTATTCTACCTTTAAGGTTATGTTTAGTCCTCTATTATTAAAAATAAATTAGAAAAACAAATTTTGTACAATATTAAATTTTGGAGGAAGTAAAGTGGAAGGCGTATGAAGCACGCATGTGTTTCCATTAGTTATTATTGTTTGTGAAACAAATATAACATTCAGACAATTGTTTACCCTTTAACTAATTCTTCTGGCATAACACCAATCAGCTGACTTTCTCGACTGGCAACCAATTGTTTTCAAATAAATTAAAAACGTACGCAAAACATAAGCACTACAATCTACTATCTAACCCACTCACCAAATCTTGAGCGCCATCATAAGGCGTGAAATCATTTTTGTGTCTTCCAATCAATGAGTTGTAGTTAATATCGTCTTCATATTTTGAATCAGCTGTTTTATAAACGGCCAGCAGATATAACCACAACTTCAGCATGGCGTTTACACTGTGTTTGGTAGCATCTAGTTAAGTTCATATCATCTTGACGTGCAGAGATGCATTTCCGGAGTCCTTTTTGATCACGCGCCTGTAACATGAATTAAAACTTTGTTAACATAGATTATTATTAGTTAACAGAGATGAATAAAAAACTAAGCATTTTATAGATTGTTGCTGTTATAAGTGGGTCATTGTAATATTGTTATGCTTAAATGAAGTTTGTAATACATCAATTTATATAAAGACGTGTTTATCTCTCAAAACATTATAACTAAACCTTGTAGGTCCTTTGTATTAGTGTTAAATAAATAATAATACTAAACAAAAATAGCCTCTTTGCTGTTCTAGTGAGAGGCTCTTGCTTTACTTACATTGCA
>JAGFPH010000449.1:5389-20716 GCA_018207615.1 Philaenus spumarius | reverse complement strand
GCCTCTTTGCTGTTCTAGTGAGAGGCTCTTGCTTTACTTACATTGCATTTAACATTATATTGTGGACAACATTTCATTGTTGGTCCCCTATTATTGTTTTATAAACTAGAGGGTTCTGCCCCCTGCTCCCTTCGCGTACTAGCTCCCTCGGCGAAGCAAATGCAAACAGATTATTGAATACTAAGCTATTTTCATGGAAATGACGATTGATTAAACAGAGGTTAATTTCAAATTGGTCAACTAGGCCTAGTAAGTAATAAAGTTGGCATAATTTTAATAGCGATAGGTGTTTGAATTATGATATAGTAAGCCTTTTTCGTAGATTGAGTTTACAATTACCTAACATAGAAAAAGGGTTGGTTTGAACTATAGTTGCCTGATTCTAAATTTGCTAATTTGGATGCTATGGTGATGAATCTAAATGCTTTCAAGAGACGTGTGTTGGTTCAGTACTGGCCTAACCTGAAATTGTGTTTGATCAAAATCAGCTATTTTATTTCCATATGGAATAACAGATGTTTGAATACAGTAAGCGTGTATCGCTTAGTTTTTGTTTGTGTTTGTTTTTACTTTGTTAACCTAACCTAACAAAAATATTGGCTGTGAAGAAATAATTAAGATTATAAATTTTCTAAGTTGGTTGCTATAGTAATGAATGTGAATGCATGCATCAAATGCGTGTTGGTTCAAAATAGGCCACACCTATAAACAAATTGGTGTTTTTTCTATTGTAGGGGAAGGAGTGAACCCGAGTAGTTTGACCATTTTTAGCACTTGAAATCAATTATAACAATTGTTCGTCGCCATTCCGAATGTTGACTACCATCAGGCATCATCAGGCTACACTGTGTAGGCATCATCAGGCTACACTGTGTAGGCATTATCAGGCTACATCATGAGTAGCCTGATGATGCTTAACGGTGAAACGTATGTTGCTCATTAATAAATTATAATTGTGAAATTGCACCAAGTGGTTATTTCTATCCCTATTATGGAGTTTCACCAAGTACCAACTGTTTTTACTTTAAATTATTATATTTATGACTTACCATCTTCAATATTCCATTATCGTCGCTAAACGACGGTCGTTTCGGCTATTCAGCAATTTTAAAGTTTATTTTCAGGTTTTCCTTCGTTATTTACACGAGCACTTACACATAGTTCAAACACTTACACATAGTTACACAACGATTACACAATAAATAAATAAAAACACACTGAAATGCTCGTATTGCTTAGACTAATTACTCATGAGCGACTATATACGACGATGTCCCGGGACCACTGATGGTATACAAGTTAATCGCCTGGAAGGGATGATGGGTTACCAACATGAGTCAATCAATATGTATCAATATTCGAATCTAACGCGTTATACGATACCATATTGACACATGTTGATAACCCATTATCCCTTCCAGGCGATTAAATTGTATACCATCAGTGTGTCCCGGGACATCATCGTATGTAGTCGCTCACGAGTAATTAGTCTAAGCAATACGGGCCTGTAAGTGTGTTTTTATTTATTTATTGCGTAATCGTTGTTTAAGTGTTTGTGTAAATGATTTAGAGAAACCTGAAAATAAACTTGAAAATGGCTGAATAGCCGAAACGGCCGTCGTTTAGCGACGATAATGGAATATTGAAGACGGTAAGTCATAAATCTAATAATTTAAAGTAAAAACAGTTGGTACTTGGTGAAACTCCATAATAGGGATAGAAATAACCAATTGGTGCAATTTCACAATTCTAATTTATTAATGAGCAACATACGTTTCACCGTTAGGCATCATCAGGCTACTCATGATGTAGCCTGATAATGCCTACACAGTGTAGCCTGATGATGCCTAACGGTGAAACATATGCTGCTCATTAATAAATTATAATTGTGAAATTTTACCAATCGGTTATTTCTATCCCTAATCTAATAATTCAAATCGATGTTTTGTAAAATCATTCTTTAGTGCACTTCCACAGTAGTATGAAGTAATAGTACTATTAATGAAGTAGTAATGTAAATAGTAATCCTTTAACTTTCATAGTTTTGGCTGTACGTTTATTACGATTCAATAAGTCAGTCAGTCAGGACTTTCTTAATGATAAAATACACAAACAAGTCTTCATTTTCGTTCTTACATATAAACGAGTAACAAAACAATTGTGTTTTATACATGACTAATTGTAACACTAGCCGCAGCTCATTAAGCAAATTACAATAATTACTGTTCAGCCATTTGAAACGACTGCATTATAAATATAGGTTATCTAAAGACCACGTGTTATACTTTGTTCAACATTTAAATTAAACTCTTCTCTAAACAATAGACGATGTATCGTTGCAACTAATATTTGAAGAGAGATGCAATACGGCTGATGACTCTGTAACATTTATTTGCTATCTGCAACATTTTCTCTTTGTTATAATATTATACATTTTGTGTACTTTTACAGATAACCGAATAAAATGGAATAAAACAAAGTTGATATAATTGTTTAAGTCCTCTTTCCAGATACTTGTGTTTTTTTTTCTTTTTGTGTACAATGTACTTTACATTTTTACTATCAAAGATTAAAACAAAAAAATTAAATATAGAGCGTATTTTACTTTTAACAAGATATGGATCACTTACTTATGATCATTACTTCATAAATGAGTGGAAATTATGTAAGTTTCTCTTTATTTCAAAAACTACTTCTAAGAATACAATTAAACGTGTACTACAATGACGCTAGGAAGGGTTTTATATTTCTAGTGGGAGTAGCACGCGTGCTTAGTCCCTGACTATGGAATCTCTAGGGGATCGGTGAACAGGTAAAACGGCACTAGGAACCTTTAAAATTTGTAGTCCATATTTTGGGAGGAATTGGGCGCCCACAGAATCGACCTCGGTTTAATGCCTAAACATTTCAGCGTCCAAAATTCTAAACGTTAGGTTATAGTCACTTGGCACCATATTCTTTTACCTACAAAATTTTACCCAATGTTTCGTTTAAATAATTATTTTGTTCGAATATTTGATTCAAACTACAACCTCAGATATGTGGTGGGAGAAATGGTTTGGTGAAAAATGTTTACCCAATTTTAGGTCAACATGTAACACAATTTTTAGGTTTATCCTCGAAATTTTTATTTTTACCAAACATTTTATTCGTGTATTAGATTCAAGCTACATCTTCTGGTTTTCGTGGGGGAACTGACGTGACCAATAATATTTACCGCATTTTATGTTTACCTCCTAAAATTTAACACAATTTATAGGCTAATCCTTGAAATGTTTACCTATTTTTTTTATATATATATATATATTTTATTCGAATATTTTATTTAAACTGCAACCTCAGGTTGCCTTGGGGGAAGTGACAAGGCCCAATATATTTACACAATTTGTAGGTTAACCCACAAAATGTAATCTAATTTTTATGTTAATCCACGAAATGATTACTCAATATTTTGTTTAAATATTTTATTCAATATTTGATTCAAACTACAACCTCATTTTGCCATGGGAGAAGTGGCGTGACTAAAATATTTCACTAATTTTTAGGTTACCGAATAAAGTGTACCCAAATTTAATGTTGGACACCAAAACTTATACTATTTTAAGCTTAGGTTAGGTTACCCTTAACCACTCTTGTCCTAAAAATCCACACATTCTATTTATAAATTTTTTTTACTCGCATTGTTGGCATTTAAAATTCAGAAACATTTGTAATCAAGAGATCTTCTAAAATTTCGAAACGCTAAATCTGAATTTTACGGTTTCTTAGAAAATCTGAAGTGTGGGAAGCTAATATTGAGTACTTATATTTTCTAAACCAATAAATGTACTTTTGCGGAATAATATGTTTATATAATGAGATTTGCAAATACAAATACTATTTCATCACTCTGCATTATAAACTGATATGTTTAAAGCATGCGTTACGACCGTGAAGTGGCTCTTTATTGTAGTCATCCACTAATTACTCAAAAAGTCTATTGAATGTGCTAACGTTTTGATGGTAATACAACATAAAAGTATTTTATTGTACTAGGGCCAAAAAGTATTGTAGGTAAACAATGCATTTCGGTACTTTAAAGTTACAACCACTCAAAAGGTTCAGCTGCTTCCCAACTGATAGCAGCACTGTAGCGCATAGGTTAAATTGCGTTTAAAATCTGAAGGCAAATTAATAATGTGATTGAATTAATTAAGAGTTCGTGGATTCCAGTGCAGTATGATAAAAAGTGTCGTTAATAACTGGTACCTAAAGTACTTTTTGGTGTTTGATCACTTTTTTATGACCACCATAAACACCATACTCACCATAAACATCCACATGACGTACTAGTGATGAAATATACTATGTTATTTCAATAAACAACCTTTTAAGCGGCGTGCTAGCGATATAAGATGCAAACAACTATATTTTAAACAGCAAAACAGAAGTAAATTTTTATTTTATTTTGTTATTCGGTATGCAAAGTAATTACTTTTATTTATTTTGTAGTATACTCTAGGGTCTGCTTGTATAATTTAGTTCTTCATTGCAACGATTTAACTAAAACAACTTTTAATCAGATTTGGAATCTATTATTACGTTTTTTAATCATTGTTTTCTGAGTGGCCAGTAATAATTTGATTTCTAAATTTTTAAACATGATGGTAAACATTATCTGGATTTTGGGGAGGCTTAGCGTATTTCATTTTTGCCAAATTTTGAAGACATACTAGAGTGGACTACTATAACACCCGGCAAAACCAAAGGAAACTTCAAGCTGGATTCGAATAGAAACCTATGGCGTTGCCTTGCCAACTAAAGCTGCTATCTTGTCTCAATATTTTGTTTATTTCAGAACATTCCATCTTATTTTTGTTTTGTTTTGAATTTTAAACTGTTTCTACGTTCCTAATTTACTATACAAACCATTCTGAAGTATTTAATTACCAAATTTGTGATCTCGATTTATTTTTAAAGCTACGATTGAGAAAGCTTCTTGGCATTACTTGGCAGGTGATAACAGAGGCTCTTCATTCAGTAAACACAATTTAGAAGATTTCATTGGAAAGCTGGATTTTCATGAATGGATTACTGGAGAGTGAATCATTACAATCCGCGGCACGTACAGTCACAACCGGTAAAACAAGACCATTCGCTTTACGTTTCTAGTTGCAGACAACCGAGGCTGTAAAACTTGGACAAACAGAAAGTGAAGAGTTTTGCAAGTCACACAAACTAAGAGAACGTTAAACAAAATACAGTTGTTCGAAATATAAAATTTGTGTCTGATCACCGTCTTGAAACTTACAAAACAAACTGAAGTTGTGGAGACTCGCTAATGAAGAGGCTAATTAAATGAAGAAACTATTGTAAAAAAAAATACAGATTCTTCTGAAAAGTAAAAACTGCTTTTACTAACTAAAAGGTTTACCAAAATGAAGAGGTTTCCTAAATGAAGTGCCTTCCTAATAAATAAAAGGTTTTAAAAAAATTAGTGCCTTCCTGAATAAAAGGCTTACCAAAATGAAGAGGCTTCCTAAATGAAGTGTCTTTCTAATAAATAAAAGGCTTACACAAATGAAGAATTCTCCTAAAAAATGAAGTGCCTTAATGAAAAAAAAAGGTTTATTAAAATGAAGTGCCATCCTAAATATATTTTTTTCCAAAATGAAGAGACTACATAAATGAACTGCATTTCTATATAAATCTATCTACATAATATAAAAGTCAAATTCCAATGACTCACTTTTCATCACTTTTTCTCAAAAACGACAAAACATATTATTAACTTGAGACTTAACATAGTGGTTCCCCTTATGGTCTAGATGTGCAATAAAACGGGATTTTAAAATATTTTGCGTTTAAGGTTATTAAAACGTAAAAAGAGTTAGAAATGTAGATAAGCGTCAAATGCCACTGACTCACTATTCATCACTATTTCTCAAAAACGTCAAAACATATTAACTTGAGACTTAACATAGTGGTTCCCCTTATGGTCTAGATGTGCAATAAGACGGGATTTTAAAATATTTTGCGTTTAAGGTTATTAAAACGTAAAAAGAATTAGAAATATAGATCAAAGTGTAATTCCACTGACTCACTATTCATCACTATTTCTCAAAAACGACAAAACATTAACTTGAGACTTAACATAGTGGTTCCCCTTATGGTATAGATGTGCAATAAGAGGGGTTTTTAAAATATTTTGCGTTTAAGGTTATTAAAACGTAAAAAGAGTTAGAAATAAAGATAAAAGTCAAATACCACTGACTCAGATTTAATCACTATTTCTCAAAGACGACAAAACGTATTAACTTGAGACTTAACATAGTGGTTCCCCTTACGGTCTAGATGTGCAATAAGACGGGATTTTAAGGGTTATTTTGTTAAGGGTTATTGGTTTTAATCCACTTATACCTGTTGTTTTCTGTAAATAGTTTTCACCTCCACAGGGCAAGTTTTTGTGTTTGCCACTTACACCTGTTGTTTTCTGTAAATAGTTTAACCTTAACAGGGAAAGTTTGTTGTATTTTTTAATTTGTTTAAAATCAAGAAGATTATTTTTATTAGGTGTTAAGTTATTTAAAGGTTTCCACACCTATCATGTTTTATTCCTCCTTACTTTAAAATTTGTATTTGGCTATTTCGTGTGCCGCATTTTTTGTTAGATTTCGCTATTAACCTCTAACTTCCTTTATCAGCACCAGCTATGGAAGTCATTGATGTTGGTGGCGTCATGGTACCTCACCGTGTTAAACAAACGTCTAAGTTATAACAAAGTATAACAATAAACAAAGCGCAGGTCAGTCTTTGAAAGTGGCTGGGGCTGATTTAAGAAATTATGACTGTTTCTCCCACGGCCAACTATACGTAGCCTGTTTCCGTGTAAGCAAGCTCACCTGCCAGTCTGGTGATATTGCAACCTGAAGGCCGAACAAAGAACATTACAAGGAGGTTCTTTAAATAAGCATATAAAAAGGCTGTCCTTCGGCAGGTATTAATAAAACTAAAAGATAAATATTTTATTCACTTAAGCTAAGAAAGTAGTATATAGTGTCTATAGCGTATTAATAAAGAGTATACGGGATGCCTTTGAAATTGTTTTTTTTTATCGAGCTTAACCCGTAGCGAAGCACGGGCACCCAGCTAGTATAATAATAAAATTCTTACTAAATTTAATATTAATTAATTAGTTACTGAGTACGCTTTTGTCTCTGCGTTATATAGTTAGATAGTTTTTATACGTCTTGCTTCAGCTGCTCTATAAAAAAAAAAAAAAATGGAAAAAATAGGTCTAAAACTATAAATTTAATTTCAGAACAATTTTTAAATATTATATTTTGTTAAATCTAATGGAATGTGTTTTATTTGAGTTATGTGAAAATAACACAAAAGTTTAATGATTTTGAATGAATTACAGAATTCATAAAAATGTTGAGAATGTTGATTATTTAACTGGATGGATCCCTGGATGAGGTTTGATTCTTTACTTTGAGTTATGTTAAAATGTCTATAAGGGTTTGCTGTGTGATATCACATATTCATTTAAAATGTTATAATTCAGAAATTTCATTCTGTTACGGCCTATTTATCAACCGAATTTATAAACGCCAATCAAACCGTTTATACCAAACATAACAAATATAGGCGTGATGGTTTCTCTGTGCGTGCAGCTATAACTCCAAAACCAACCCCTGAATTTCCAAACCTTCTTCATGCAAGTGGGAACGATACTATATAACCATCGCAGTGCGACGTGGGTGGGTGCGGAATTTTATATAATACATTTAAGCCTCTTTGTCCGTTCAAACCAGTGTAACTTAGTAACCAACCCTAAAATCACATGAACGTTATATGGTATGGTATAGTATGGTAGTTCTCCATCACCCATCCAAGAAGAAAGTTTCTTTATAGCGGCACTTACAAAAAAAACACGATTCCCACTAATAGACTTCTTATGGGAAGTCGATAAATCAGCTCGGAATCGTTTGCCCAAATGGCCGAAATTAGCCTGAATATTCTAAAAACTTCCACAATGTTCTATAATATTGAAGACATATTTTTATCCTAGAACGTTCGAGAATGTTTAGAAACTTCCAGAAGGTTTGAGAATTTTCTAGAATATTGCAGACACAATTGTGTCCTAGAATGTTCCAGAATGTTTAGAAACTTCCAGAAGGTTTGAGAATTTTCTAGAATATGCAGATACAATTGTGTCCTAGAATGTTCCAGAATGTTTAGAAACTTCGAGAAGGTTTGAGAATGTTCTAGATTTTCATTTTGAAGGTTCTGAACAATCGAAGGAATTTTCTATCTTGGAACGTTCCTAGAATGTTATAGAATATTGAAACGAGCTGTGGAGCTAGAGGCCTAACACTTGGCACATATTACTCTTAAGTTATATAGGAAAGAAAAACATCTTCATTCAGATTATTTGTTTTTAAGGTGTAAAATATTGTTCATAGAAAATATTTTAGGTAAAATTTACTCATAGAAGTGGAATGGAATTCAAACTGCGAAGCTTAAAATGTGAAACATAGAATGATTTAGACGAAACACATTATACCTTCTTGGACCTGCGAACACTTAATATGTTAACTGATATTATTTTCTTTCATACATTTATTCATATCTTCGAGCGTAACCCTTCTAGTTATACAAAAAATTTGAATCTGACGATGGAATTGTTTACATCGCTCGCTAATTAGCGATCACTGGCCTATTATAGAGAACCTATACTATTCAATTTTACCTCACACATATATACGACATGCTACTTTATTGCATGTCAAACTTACCTGTTTGTATACACTTAAAAATCAAAACCAGGTAAAACAGATAAAATATACGTGGGTCGTACATAGATTTTATATTATTTTACCTTTATACAAGAGGAAAATAAAGCTTCCTTTACCTACTAGCTTACAATTTATCGGACTTAGAGTAAGCGTCTCTTGGGACGTAATGTACCAGATCAAATTAGTGCTGCCTTCCCTTTTAATATTATTGGTCCTGGAAAAACATTTTACTATTAAAACTCCATTCATTCAATTGACCTGCAAAGGTTTTTACCTCGATAGTAATTTATTTTTTGAAAAATTAAATAATAAAAGTGTATTTTTAATTTATGAAATTACGATCTTAACAAAAAAATTATGGCAATCTAGGTTACGAATATTTAAATTTATTGAAATACTAGTTTCGACCAGTAGTCCATAGTCAATAGAACACAAACCAAATATTTATTTTCGACATATAAATGTAATATATACAATATAAATAGATAGGAAATATAAATAGCATTTTTATCGAATTTCCATACGTAATAAGAGCTATGCAGTGAATCTTATGACGAGAAATAAGATCGGGATTGATCAATGAGCAACGATCATAGTCCCCACAACACGTTTTGGGGTGTCATAAAAATTGTATATATGTATATTTGTGTGTTCGCACTCTAACTACCGCTTCCGATTTGGTCCAAATTTGGTACACACTTTGGTTTCTAAGTTGTAATATAAACAACAACATGTTGTTTGACCAGAAGTACATTTTTTACGATTTTTTTAACTAGAATAAAACTTGTTTGGGGTATTATATCTAAACAAATAAATATATGAGACTATTCTGTGCATTTTTTTATTTTACACGACCTTATAACTCGTCTGGTTCACCCAAAATCGATAGAAACGGTAAATACCATAAAAGTACCCGGTTCAAATCTGTGTGGGGCAGCTTCTAATCCAAGGCTGATGGTCGAGTGCTCGAGTTTGTCCACTGCGAGCGGAACGAAGCAGCTCGTGAGTCGAGGGTGAAGGCTGAGGTGCAAATAAATTGTACTCATATATTTCGTACTTGCAGACAGCATCTTCGTGAGTAGACCATTTTCTCAAATAGTTGGTTGATACCCTAAAGAATATAAATTTAATTTTGGAAATTCACTCAACTGAAGTCAGCTGTTTAGCTGTGTGATCGAATTATTTTTTAAGAAATCATTCTGAAATAATTTAATTTTCAAATTACCAGTTGAGAAGTATCCGAAATCGCACTTAATCACTTTCGGCCAGAACAACTTATTGCATTTTCTCAGTTATCCTTGACTCAATTATAAAAATAAATACACCTTTGGATTTGTCTTTGAATTGTCTACATTTAATGTATTTAAAAAAAATTCGTAAAATATTTATTTTTTTAAAGATATTTAACTTTTAAAAGTTTTAACCGCAGGCCTTAATGAAACGGATAACTGCAGCAAATTTGTGTAAACCAATGTTTCATGAATTTATTTAAATCACCTCATTATAATATAATAATTTATTTTTAAAAAACCTATACAGACAGGCAATTTTTAAACTAAGCAAGATAGGGCACTTGTTATAGTATTGTTTATAGCTGTCCGAATAAAATTTGAAAGTTTGGTAGAATATTTGCGAGACAGCATGTATATTACATAAATATTAGTAGCCACAAGAAGACGATCTTACCTGACTCTAACCGGGCAACTAAAAGCAGTAACTCTGCTTTCAACTAAAAGCAGTAACATACTGGTGGCTCCGAGTTGGACCTATCGTGAGTTTAATTAATAACTATCTCATTACGAGAAGTCGTGAGGTAAAGATTCCATTACTTAGTTTCGAGATTATGTAACTAAACCTAGCAGCTTCAAAGTTATAGAGAATTCTGCTCGGACTAACGTTCTCATTATTTCACTAAACTTATTATTTAGTTTGAAATTCCAAATATTGTTATAAATTAATATCTTAACTACTTTATTTCGTCAATAGTCAATTATCTTATTGGTTCAATCGGCAGCCATTATCGAGTTTAATTACACTGGAGAAATAACGCACATTGTTTCGCTAACATTTAGAATAATTTAAACACAAAATTAACGTATACCAAAGATCATGTCCGGTGGGCCCACTATCTCGCACTGAAGATAGTAATTAGCACTGCGGTGGGCCCTTTTACATCGCAATAATGATTGTCGATGTAAAAGGGGCCAACACATTATCAGTTTAACTTAGTAGCTTATATGTGCAAATAAAACTGCACAATTGTGTGAACTGTCATGTGTATGGACTACTTTAGTTTTCTTCTCAGTTCTGTTCTCAGTTCTCTAAGTTTTTTCGTGCAGTATAGTCACAGACTATGCGTCAATGAAATCCAGAAATTGTTCTTCTTTTCGCCATGGTGATGACAACAGGAGAGTACATAATACAGATAAGAGCTGACGTGCGTGGCTAGAAACGACTAGACAAGGCTGTGCAGACTGTTCGATTAACTGAGATAACTAACTGTGCAGTTTATCTGTGCAAAGTAGAGTCTTTCGCGCAGGCCAAGAGAATGAGTAAAAATTTGCCAACTACGCAATTACCTCAGTTTATCTCTCAGACATGACGTCATAAGGGATAAATTGCGCAGTTATACTGATCGTGTGTGGACCTCTTTAATGCAAGTTTGTTAATAATAGTGGTGGCTTAGGTCTATATTTAATTTCTGCGTCCGTTATTACTGCGTCAAATAATGCGTTGAATTTGAAGCCTAGTTTCTCGTAAAGTATTGTATTAGGTTTTAAACGTTATATATATTTCATACTGTTCCAATGCACTCAATAATGTTCCCTTTCCGCAGTGGCGAAGTATTTTTATGATGTCGTTGATCGTTGAGTAATTGTAATTTTGTTATTGACGATTTATTCTGAATATATTATGTATTTCTTATTTTGTGGGCATCGCCTTTGTTGGATGTGTCCTTTGAATCTCTCCTTAAAAGATCTATTTGTTTGTCAAATGTATTTCATTTGTCAATCGGTGCATGATAGTTCATATACTCCGGTGTTGTCATGTTTGTCTCTATTATTCCTGTTGTAAGTTATTTCCCGTCTTCAATGCGGTAGTGTATTCTTGTTGCTTGAAAATGTTGTTAACAATGTTCTGTAAATATTTATTGCATTGTAGAATAACGTATTTGTTTTCCGATTTTGCCTATGGTTTGCCATACGTATTAGTGCATTTTCATAGGTGAGACCTAAGGTCAGGAGTTTTAAATTAGCACCGATCATGGTCCCCAGAACACACATTTACACATTAAATCTATAAATATGTACAAGCCAAACAACTCACTCACTGACTCATCACAAAATCTCAAAAACTACTGAACGGGTTGGAACGAAATTTGGTATGTAGCTTCCTCTATTGCCATAGGTGCTCAATAAAAAAGAGTTTAAAAAATTTCGAAATTTTAGAGGGGTTTGGAGGGGATTCAAAGTTACTAAATCAAAATTTCTCAAAAACTACTGAACGGATTGGACGAAATTTGTAGCTTCCTCTAGGGGCATAGGTGCTCACTAAGAAAGGGTTTAAAAAAATTCGAAATCTTAGGGGGGGTTTGAGGGTCAAAGTTACTAAATCATGATTTATTCAAGGATACCAAACGGGTTGGAACGAAATTTGGAATGTAGCTTCTTCTAGGGACACATGTGTTCGCTAAGAAATGTTTTAAAACATTCGAAATTTTAGGGGGTTTGGGGGTCAAAGTTACTAAAAATCCCCATAAAAATACATAGTATAATATATTTATATATATTTTTTTTTTTTGGTAAATATACATTTAACTTTAATTTCTTTATCGATCCATGCAAATCAGGATCGGGGAATCTATTTATATTTTTTGCCGATATATACATTTATCATCATATCTAATGAACGATTTGTCTAAACATGGTGAAATCTCAAACAATATATACTATTTATGAGACAGATATTCCAATTAAACAAAATATTGTACGGTTATAAGTCTTACGAAATTTGTTTGAAGGGTTTAAAATATTATTAAATTGGATTTTTTATTTAGTTGCCTACAGACTGATCACGATTTTTTTAAATGTATATAGCCTTGAAACAAGAAACCTGGCACAAATAACTGTACCTTGCCCCTCCCACCCCTCCCTCACTTTCACTTTCCTACTCACTGACCACAAGGCACTGGAGCATCAGTTGGGCTTATCATTTTGATGTTCTCATTCCTTTAAACCCTTCTATTCCTGATACTCCGGTTCCCTCTTATATTGCGGAGGATAATATTGGGGAAATTGGGCAGCTTTCAGACAATGATCTCCAAAACTCTCAGTCTCCGTCGACAGAACCGTGTTTGTCATCTGATACTGTTGAGTCAGATCATTGTTCCATTGTTTAAACCACTCAGAAACGTGGGGAAAAACGGCGAAAAGGTTTTTCTAATAATAATCGTGCTAAAGCACCTAGGGAGTCTGTCAAAAGATACAATGCAAAAAATCTCGCCGTAAATCGCGAGGCTTCCAAAAAGTACAGTCAACAAAAAACCCTGGTCTAAATGGCTGCCGTTCTAAAAAATGTCACATGAAGGTGCTTCCATAGTCTGAAAAATAAATGTCAGTGTTTCACTACAACTGCAACACCGATTATCACAAAGACCAAACAGTTGAACTAGGTCCTATGACGACATGTAAATGATGTACAGATATGAAGTGGTATAAATGACATGGTTTAGAACCTGCGATTCATATCCTTATGCCACACAAAATTACCATCATTTGTCGCATATATTTCACCAAAATAATTATGCAATAGCGAAGCATTGCCGGGTCAGCTAGTATTGTACATTTTTGCAAGTTTGCCCCTCGACATTGCCGCCTCGGGTTATGCACTGCTTCACTTCGCTCGCAGCGTACAATCTCGGTCGTCGGCCTCGGATCAGAAGATGCCTCCACAGTAAAATCCCCCTAGTGGATTTGAACCGGGTACTTTTATGGTGGTAGTTTACGTTTTGATCGATTTTGGGGAACCAAGCAAATTATAAGGTCGTGTAAGAAACAAAATTTGTACAATAATGTAACAATTTTCATTCTAGTACGAAAATCTAAAAAAAAAACTTTCTGTCAAAATATTAAACTCCGACTTGCTTAGACAACCAATGTGTGCACCAAATTTGGACAGAATTGGACTTAAAATAAAGCCGCTAGAATGTGAACACATATGTACATATCATTTTTAATGACACCCCAAGACGTGTTCTGGGGGACCAAGATCATTTTCTCATTTTCTACTTCCGACTCTAGGTCTTACCATAAGAGTCACTGCAGTAGCTCATCTTTCCTATGGAAATTCGCTAATAAAATATTGTCCCTTCGAACCTAAAACACATTGTATCTAATAAAAAAGTAGAGGCATGGAGAAACTAACCATGTTAAGAAGTTTTAAGTAGTTATTTTATCTGTGTCAATATTGAACACTTCCTATAACTTTTATTCGTTAAACAACAACTTTACTCGTTACAATGTTAAAAAGTCGTTTAGTAAGGACAAGTGGAAGTAAAATGCCATCCGTCACTGTATACCTGTTCATCTTGGCAATTCTAAACACTGTTTAACTTACTAACTAAAACGCTTTAAAAGATATTTTTTTTTTTTTTTTTTCGCTTACACACTTCCTCAGCAAGGGATATTTTATTAAATTACAAGTGAAAAACCATAGACCAAGACCGGGAGTTGAACCCGGGACCTTTACGTTTCCGTCGTAATGCTCTGCCAACAGAGCTACCTTGATCGCTTTAGATATTGGTCGATGTTATCTCACTTGATCGGTTTACTGCAATTAGTGCTCCTAAGTCAAATGGAAGGACGAAAGCTAAGTAAATACATATCTCTCTATATATACACGTTTAACTTCGGACGCTTGAAAGTTATTTTAATCCAGTTACTATGCTTGTTTTCTACATGTGTGAAGTGTTCCCAAGTCGAAGTAGACACTAGGGGAAATGGAGTCCAATATAGAGTGAAGTAATCGTTTCACCATTATGTTAACATGATTGGAAGGCTACATATTAAATAGTTTTGTTGTTTCTGTTTCACAGGGAGCACAGTAATTCCTTCACGTTACCACTTGAATATACACATTTAACTTAATAATGTGACATTTTAAATTTACGTAAGCCAGATACCGTTGTGGTTTTCTACATTTGTAAAGTGTTGCCAATTCGAACGAGTCATTAGGGTAAATGGAGTCCTATAGAGTGAAGTAATCGTTTTACCATTATGTACAAATTTAACTTAAAAGTACGGACACTTACAATTTACTTAAGCCTGATACTATTTTTGTTTTCTACATGTGAGAATTATTGCCAAGTCGAATGAGGCACTAGAAAAATTGAATCATATATAGTGAATTATTCGTTTCACCATTATGTACAAATTTAACTTAAAAGTACCGACACTTACAATTTACTTAAGCCTCATACTATTTTTGTTTTCTACATGTGAGAATTATTGCCAAGTCTAATGAGGCACTAGAGAAATGGAATCATATA
>JAGFPH010000448.1:567784-580362 GCA_018207615.1 Philaenus spumarius | reverse complement strand
GACAAATCACCTGCCCAAAAAATACAAAACTTTCTCGCTATGCCTAAATTTCATGTCATATGTCTAAACACAACGTTGACTTATTTTTCCCGCTACATAAAATATATTTTTCTATTTTTGTTTGATACCGTCAGCGCAGTCATAGAGTTTTAAGCAATATTTTAAAATTCCAGAATTTTATCTCAACACTAAGTGTGTGTTCAAACGGTGTTCAGGAAACGCGGTGGATTAAAATGTGTACCGGTCGCGGACAGAGAATCCGGTGTCTTCACCTATGAGTGGGCGTGGTCGGCTTCAACTCCCATAATGCGTTGTGCATGGGCTTTGCCAGTCTATAGTATTCCTTGTTCGCTGGTACAAACAGTGGACCTAAATAATATTTAAAAATTTATAATTGATAATCAATCAAAAATAAGCGGGGATTTAAGATAACCGCATCTGTGAGCACCGTGGGGGGGGGGGTATAAAAACTTGCTTTACCACATCTGGCAACGTTTTTATCATTTACCACAAGTGGGATCTGGGAGGGTAACAGCCTTGTCAATGCTGTCTCTGGCGAAACAAATAAATTACTAAAAATGTTGTGTTTGTTTTTTCAATAAAATGGAGTAAATAGTGTAAATCGTATAACATTTTATACCTTTAAAATTATAGTTATTTCACTCAATCATGCACAAGCGCTATATTATTTTGTTACTCACGTACATACATACGTACACCCGCTTTCATGCGAGTTGAAATTCTGGCAGAGAAACAATACCGTACTTAAAAGTAGTGATGTGCGATTCATGAATGATCCGTTCACTTTGAACAGATCAGCAGATGAACCGATTGATTCGTGAATCGATTCGAAAATAGATCTACTTTTATTCCCAAATCAAACCAAGTTCTCAAATTTTAGAATATGTTTGATCTGTCCTTGGGTACGAAACTAATGAAGTTTCTTTGATCATAAGAAAGGTTATTTTACAAAGCATACAATTTTAAAATTGCTATGCTATTTTATACCCACAACACGTGGAAACAACCATTCATCGCTACAATGAACTGTTTACAGCGCGACACAAATACCAACACAACAAAACATAATAGCACTAGAACGACCCCAGGTGTTACCAACCTACTTATACCGGAGATGAGAAAGCGTTTTGACAGACAATGGCGTGTTATTTATCACTGCCGAGTATACTTACTAAAGCTGTATCTCAGAGTAAGGCAAAGCTGCACCTACCACAGGTCCGTACGTTATTTTTTGCTTGGTCTCCCAAAGAAAACCTTTATTTTGAAAAAGACGCGAGAAGAAAATAAACGAAGCAGCTGTGTGTATCGACACTGTCTTTTGAAAAGGTACATCAATGTAAAATAATTTAACTACGCAGCTGAACCGCTGACGTGAGTTGAGCGAATTTCCAAAATTAAGTTTATATGTTTTAGGGAATTGATTTACATAAGAAGGCGCTGGCTTTATGTACAAAATATATTATAACTGTTATCTTTTTAGTTATTGCCTTATGGACTGGGTATATTTATCATATAATTATATAAATACGTTTGTTTTACTGCTCGCAGTCCAATATCTTTGTAATCGGTGACGACCGTTTCGCCTATTTCATTCAGGCATTGTCAAACCGAATTTTTGTCCTTATTGCATTCTATTTATACATACATGTATATATGTGACAGTCCAAAACGTGTTCTGGGGACCACGATCGGTGCTCATTTACTACTCCCGACCTTAGTTCTCCATAAGGGTCACTGCAATAGCTCATCTTTCCTACGGAAGTTCGCTAATAACAGAGTGACGCAGTGGTTAAAACCGCTCGTCCAGTTGCTAAAGTCGAACTTAGTTACTGGCGTTAATTTTACTAGAGCTACAAGCTGCTTTCCCGCTTTAGCACAAAAGACGTTAAGAAAAATAATCTGCATTGTACACTAGGCGAGCAGATTATAGATAATAATAATAATTTTTATTTATTCCTTAATAATTTATTCACGTTGCAATCATATTACTTTTTGTCATTGAGTCAAGTGTAACAGAAAATACAATAATTCTGGCTGAAAATAGTTTTCGGTTATCACTACATTCACGGAAAGTGATATGGCAACTACTTTCAGCCAGAATGATTGCATCTTCTCAGTTATCCTTGACTGAGTGATAAAAAGTGATACACCGCTGGATTTGTTTTTAAATTGTCTACGTTTTTTCTTATTTTTTTAGTTTTTTAATATTTAACTTTGTAAAGTTTGAAATGCCGCCTTCATGAAACGGATAACTTCAGCAACATAACATTTTCCATATTTGTGTAAGCCAACGAGATAAATATGCATGCTGAGTTTCATGAATTTATTTTAAACCGTTTATGAGGTAATTGTTTTTTTAAACTCATACAGACAGACCAACTTGTAAACTAAGTAAGATCGGACACAAGTCACACTGTATTATTTGTTAGTTTTTACCGGCTGAATAACACGGTTAAGTTTGGTAGAATGATTGCGAGACACTCTGTATAAACAAATTTTAATGTCATCCCAAAACGTGTTCTGGGGACCATGATCTGTGCTCATTGATCACTTCCGACCTTAGGCCTCACCACAGGAGTCACTGCAATAGCTCATCTTTCCTTTGGGAATTCGCCAACAACATTACAATACATAGAATAACAATCATCTATACATATAATAAAATCGTGTCTTTTTGTGACGTCATCAAAATGAGAACGGTTGAACGTATAAAGCTGGGGTTTGATACATTAGACGCACCAATTCTTCGGGAAGGTTTAGGAGAAACCGGCATTAAAAAAGTGCATTCTTTCAAAAGTGTGACGTCATTAGTGACCAAAGACGACTATTTCGATCTCTTTTGGCCACGTTACTGGATATAACTTTAGACTGGTAGCGCTTGTATTCAATTTGAGATACTCTTTGATTCAGTTCGCCGAGTTCTTTCAAATGAACCGATTCTGAAGGTTACATAGTTTAGGAGTTGTAACACAAAAAGTGTTCGTTTTTTTAAAACTTTTAAAAGCTTTACTGCATTTTTTAAACAGCTGTAGCTTTTCAACGGTTGGTTTTAGGACAAATCGGAAAGCACTTTGTCGGTTGAAAATTTAACTCTCTACAACTTTAATTTTATCATAAAAGTTTGAACTTCTATTAATTTAAAAATATAGGCGAACTGAAGATTAAAAATTGAGTGAATTTTAAAATAAACAATAATACGGTTTTACATAAATGGTTGAATATTTAGGATTAAACTCATTGATTAAAATGTACGATCTTTCGTTTCGTTTTGAGAAAAATATTATAGGTTATGTAATTTACCATGTTAAAAATCCCTTACGGCAAATAGTTTGTTGTTTGTAGGCCTAAGTGGTTTCTTTTGAAGAACAAACTAAACAAAAAGAATTAAACGCAGATGAACCGCTGACGTGAGTCGTGCGAATTTCAAAAATCAAATTTATATGGTTTAGGTTTTCAACTTTTTGAAATTGTCTACTCACGAAGGCGCTGAATAGCTGTTTGCGTGTGGGAAATATATTAGTAGAATTTGTTGCCCCTTCGCCACCAGATTTGTACCTCGCCCTTTCGCCATCGGATTATAGGGTATTTCAGGTTTTGGTCTATTTTGGGGGAACCGAATGGGCTATAACGTCGTGTAAAAAACCAAAATATGCAGAATGATATTCCATATCTCCGGGGGGCCCGTTCAACTTTATTTTTTTCCACTTGAATTCGATTTTATAATCGACTTCATGAATTTGTGCGCCTGGAAGTTATACAATACGTCTCCGCTACGCAATACACGGCGCCTGGAAGTTATGCAATGGTCACCGCTACGCAATACACGTATTTAATCTATTCTTATTTATAATAAATTATGAGAAGAAGAAGTTGAAAAACTTTTTTTATATAATAGAGATTTATTTTTCTTCTTACTGACTCAACAGGGTCTTCTTTCACAGATACTCTAATTTTTCCAAGCCCGTTCCCTTGGCAGTGGTTTCGCTAGATAGTAGCTATTCTTATTACTTTATAATTAATTATGAGAAGAAGAAGTAGATTTTTTTTATATAAGAGAGATGAAAGATGTTTTATTTTAGAACGAAAATTTAAAAAAATAATTTAAAACTATTTTGGAAATTGGTCTACTTACGAAGGCGCTAAATAGCTGCCTGCGTATTAGAATTTGTTTGCTCCTCAGCCTCCAGCTCCTGTGCACACGCTATTTCGTTCCGCTCTTGGGGGGAATCAGGTCGCGTGAAAAAACTAAATTTTCAGAATAATGTCCTATATTTCTTTTTATATAAAACCACCAAAACGTTTCATTCAAGTACGAAAATTCTCAAAAAATATTTACTTTTAGTAAAAACGTGCTTCTGGTTGTTGGATTTTTTGGTCAACGAACTCGTCAGAGCTGCTCAGAAAAATAACGGGTGTACAAAATTTGCACCAACTTTAGTTTTTTTACCCAAGTAACATAAAAAATGTTCTAAAGTTTGGGAACTTAGTTTGGGAATATCCTGTATAACGAGAAGTGAATTAACTAAAATTAGTCTAATTGTAGAGACAATGCAGTTTCCTTAAGTCGAGGAATGTTGCATTCCTGCATTGATTAGAACCAAGGTGAAACATTTGCATACATAATTCCGAGATTAATTACGGCTGATAATATTCCAAGCGATGGTATAACTTTGACTTCCTTAAACTTTCCGAGAACTTTTGTTCCTCAGCACCTTCTGCTTTATGGGGTCAGTCGGTTGAAATGTTGAAAGCTAGGATTTTGCAACAATTAAATTTTGGACGGTAGATTCAGTTTCTTTTTTGGAACGGTGACTTCAATACAGCTCCAAAGAAATATCGGCTCTTTATACCGGTGACAACCTGGAACAGCTACCGTGGGATCGACACTACAAAATAGTGTGTTTAAATAAATCGCTGTTTTATTCAATGCCAGAAATTGAATAATGTTCAAATTAGGTACTAAGTTAGCTTTCTAATTATATAACTAACTAGAAATCAATAATAACAAGTTAATCGTAAAATAATTTGAACACGCAGCTGAACCGCTGACGTCTGTTGAGCGAATCTCCAAAACTAAGTTTATAAAATGTTTTAGGGTTTCAACTACTCACGAAGGAGCTCAATAGCTGTTTGCGTGTACGAAGTATATTAATAGAATTTGTTTACACCTCGGTCTAGAGCCCCGGCTCACGCGCTGCTTCGTTCCGCTCGCAGCGATACAATCCCTCACGTGGATTTTAACCTGGTACTTTTATGGTATTTTACGTTTTGAGGAACCGGACTGGATATGAGGTCGTGTAAAAAACAAAATGTGTGGAATAATCTCTTATATTTATTTGTTTAGATAAAACCTCAAAAAAGTTTTATTATAATACGAAAAATCACAAAAATTGTTACTTTCTGTCAAAATAGTTTTGGTTATTGGATTTTTGGGTGACGAACTCGTCCGAGTTGAACAGATTTATTTTACGTATTTAATTTATTAGGGGCTCTGCCCCTAGACGCTTCGCTCGCAGTTGGAAAATTCGCTAAAGAATCTCGATAATCTTTTTCTCGTTTGTAAAATTATGAAACCAGGTTTAAATATATTAACAGTAATTACAAGATTAATTATAACCTCAAATACATGCTTTAGAAACGTGAGAGGCTTTCATTACGATTTTAGCCCTAGTTCTATTATCTTCTGTCAACTAAAGTTTTGAAACCAGGCCTAAATCTTATCTTCTAAAGCGAGAGATAATTGTCTGTCTGCTAAATGGATCTGGAATCTCCGTCTAAGGATTTTTGATTTTTTGATTTTATATGGGGCTTTTGGCCACGAGAAATCGATTGGAAATGGTCACCAGTCTGGGAAAATTCGTTTTCTACGTCTTTTTATTAAATTAAAAAGTGTAATTTGTCCATTTTAAACAATACAAAGCACAGCTGATGCAAATGTTTTCAATGTCATTACAATAATCATCTGTTTTCTTTTAAACGAAGCACAGCTGATGCAAATGTTTTCAATGCCATTACAATAATCATCTGTTTTCTTTTAAACTGTATTTTATTAGAGGTAAGCCTAATGTTGTATCTATTTATAGTTACCATGGCAACGAATACTTCTGCTAAATAAACATACCCTTTATTTAGTTGTTTAATGTTATAGGCCTAACCTAAACGATGTTCACGGAAATTTGCAATAATAGTTATTGTCGTGAGCGAACTAGGCCCTAGGCCTAAATCGATATTGAAATATTAAACTTTAATTTAGGCCTGACTTATTTCTGAGGCATAGCGTTGAGATTATGGTTAATCCTTTAAACTGTATTTTTATTACAGGTAAGCCTAATGTTGTATATACCCTTTATTTAGTTGTTTAATGTTATAGGCCTAACCTCAAAACTCAATAATCCAATATTTATTATTGAAATCATAGCCCTGCTTATAATCGAGCTTTAGCAGGATTATAAAAATTATTGCAGGATTAACATAACCTCAATACTATGTTTCAGAAATGAGCCAGGCCTATATTACAAAATTGACTATTAGAATTTATCCATCTTTGCCAAGTTTACCTCTTTTTTTTTGACAAAATAAATTGTTAAATCAGGCCCAATTTATTCTTATTCCAACGTGCTAAAACAGTATAAATTAGGTTGTTTTTTAACAGTCATTAAAAACTACCTAATGAACAGCTTATTTTGGATAATACTCAATCTCAGTTCTATTCCACTCTATTTCCAACGTGCTAAAACAGTATAAATTGGATTGTTTATAAACAGCTGTTTTGATCGCTTTATTTACTATTTCGTTGTTATTTTGTAACCAACATGGCACCCCATAAGACCCTATGTTAAAATTTTTCAACTTTTAAATTAGATTTTTTCAAAAAATTGCGTTTTCACACGAAATGGGCTACAACTATATGGGTGTACTTAAAAATCAAAACTACACCTAAATACAAAATTTCTTTGAATTGGTTAGAGCCGATTTCGAGATCCGAGACAGATACAAAGGTACAAGAATTGCTCATTTAAAGTAATAGGATTTAACGTTCAGTGTATTTAACATATTTGGACCGAATCGGACGTAAATACGGCCTTATATCCAAGCCCACTAAAGAATACCGCGAGGCGGCCAATAGGATAAGCGCGCAGCGTTGCCATATCTACTAGCCTCGAACACTCCTGGTATTTACCGCTCGAGGCTTGATCGCACAGTTTAAAGAATTATAAATGCGTTGAGTCAGCCGCAATCAGTTAGAAGCGCGGGAAGAACGTGACAACGTCGCACTACGGCGATTGGAGCGTTCAAGGTCTCGATGTACACAAGCCCGTCCCTCAACGGTATTCTTTAGTGGGCTTTGATATAGAGTACGAACACATTATACATATACAGGGTGTCACAAAAAACACTAGCGGGCTATACAGGATCGGATTGTATACATCGAAATAAATAAAAAATGTTCAGTAACTTATTCGAATTCGGCTTAGTTTAGTCGCAATCCGCTATTTTGTTTTTTTACAAAAAGTCAATGTAACTCTAGAAATAGATAAGATATTGAGTTCAAATTTGGTGTACACATTGTTACGATTTACAAGTGTACCAAACACCAAAAATGTATGTTTATAATTTTCAAAATGGCGGGCGTTACAAATTTTTAACGTAAAATATCTTGAACACCGTTAACTTTACAAAAAAATGTACAAGAGAGAAAATATTTAATTTTTTTAATGACAAACAAAATTTTTCTTTTGTCGTTTCTGTAAGTGAAAGGATGACCGAGTTATCAAGGAAAAAACTGAAAACATAATTTCTTGATAATTGTATACAACATCCAAAATTATCCTAAAACCAACATTTTTGAATTCTTATAGTTTTAATAAATAAGATAAAATCCATCGCTCTGAAATGTTGGTTCTAGGCTAATTTTAAATGTTGTAGACAATCACCAAGAAATTATGTTTTCCGTTTTTGTCAATAATTCGGTTGTTTTTTGACCTACAGAAACAACAAATAAGCCATTTTGTCTGCCGAATAGAAGGAAAAACATTTGGTGTCCTGTACATGTTTTGTTGCGTTAACGGTTTTCACAAGATATTCCTCTTAAAACATTTTTGTAACAGCCGCCATTTTGAAAATATTTCAAATAAATTCTTGGTTCATTTGTAAATCGTAACATACAAAATGCTTATACGAAATTTCAACTCAATATCGTATCTATTTCTGGAATTACAGTAATTTTTTTGTAAAACAAAATGGCGGATGGCAACTAAACTAAGCCAAATTTGAAAAAAACGTTACTAAACATTTTTCATTTCAATACAATTTTTGTATTCAATCCGACCCTGTATAGCCCGCTAAGGTTTTTGTGACACCCCGTGTACAGGGTGTTTAGAAATGGGGTTCCAAGAATTCAGTGCGTGATTCTCCACATCAAAATAAGATGAAAAGTTCCAATAAACATAGGTCCTAAATTGATCCGTTTTCTGTCTACCCACCTTTTTTTAACAAATAATTCATATCTAGAGAAACGTTTGACTGACTGAGTTCGAACTTGGCATGAAGTTTAAACTAACAAAGCTCTATCTCAAGAAAAATAAGCGATTACATCCAGTCATGCGTTTAAAAATGGCGGCTATTTGAAAATTTCAAACCTAAATTACTCAAAACCCGTAAATTTTAACAAAAATTGTCAAGATACCTTTTTTATAGCCCTTTTGATTCCCTATCGAATGGTCTCACGGTCAAAACAATCGGATGAAGGATAATAGTTAAGTTATGTGTAGGCCTAATAAGTGATTTGTTCAAGGCGGCATCCTATACCAACACAGTAAAAATATGCTGTTATTACCTTTAACTTAAATATTACCCTTCATCCGATAGTTTTGCCAGTGACTAAATCCGATAGGGAATCAAAAGGGCTACAAGAAAGGTGACTTGACATTTTTTGTTAAGATGTTCGGTTTTTAAGTAATTTAGGTTTGAAATTTTCAAACAGCCGCCTTTTTGAAATGCATGATTGAATATAATCGCTTATTTTTCTTGAGATAAATCATTTTTAGGTTAAAATTCATGCCAAGTTTGAACTAAGTCAAACATTTCTCTAGATATGAATTTTTTGTACAAAAAAATGGTGGCTAGACAGAAAATGTAGCATTTTTGGACCTATGTTTATTGGAACTTTTCATCTTATTTTCATGTGGGGAATCGCGCATCGAATTCTTAGAAGCCTTTTTCTGAATACCCTGTAAATAAAATGTTGAATGACACCCCGAAACGTGTTTTGGGGACCGTGATCGGTGCTCATTGACCACTCCCGACCGTAGGTCTCACCTTAAGAGTCACTGTAATATCTCGTCTTTCCTGTGACAATAGTGCGAGCACGGTTGGCGTGCGAAGCATGCAGGGGCGCCACCTAGTGTATTTCTCTTCAACACTTGTTTCACCCAACATTGTAGTCTAATTACCTGCATAGAATGTCGGGCTAGAAAGTGTAATGTTCTAGTTTAAGTAACAAACAAACGAAGTTACTCAACATGGAAACCCAATTACAGCCGACATAGTAATCAAAGCCTCCGGGCCTCGAAGTGGATTTCGTAATGTTATTGTTGACAGAGTTGATGTCAAAGAAACTTTACAAAAGTCGATGTTTTAGTATCGATTGCAGAATATAAAACACTGGCTATGTAGGTGGCCAACTGTCAGGACCTCTACACTTTCTTCCTTAAGCAGGGTTTAGACAGCGATGGGCAGCTTCACGAATTAAAACTAGAATGTTGTACACCAAATCCCCCCCCCCCCCCATTTGATTATGTAAGCCGTCTTACCCTCATCCGCGCTCTAGTCTGTAAACTGCACGTATCAAAGGTAATTCATATTAAATACTCGCGTTGTGTGGACTCATTAATTCAGAGCGAGTCAATTCGTTCACCCTAAACAAAATGGCGGACCTAAACGTGTTGAAATAAATCGACATAAAATTTCTAATAACTCGAAAAAGAAGAGTTTTTAGAAACATTTTCAAGAGACAAAAATGTTTATTACAAAGTGCTTGACCTAAAAAATTTCTCCCAAATCGATTTTCTAAATTTTCCAAGATGGAGGAGTAAAAATAAAATTTACGAAATCAATTTGGAAGCAATTTTTTAGGTCAAGCACATTGAAATAAACATTTTTTGTCTCTTCAAATTTTGTCCAAAAACTCTTCCTTTTCGAGATATTAGCAACTTTATATCGATTTATTTCAACACGTTTAAGGCCGCCATTTTGTTTAGGGTGAACCTTTTGAAGTCGGATTTGCGGTATTGTATTCTACTAAATTAGACCTTTAATTTGATGTACAACTCAACCCACGCTCTCTTTTATGATTTTCTTCTGACTCCTGTGGGCCGTCCCGAAGTGGTAGCGGCTCATTGAAATTGTGGTAAAATAGTGTTTCATGCCCAGTAACAGTGTACCAAGTTATAACGCTTAACATTGTCGGTTTTTCTCATTTAATTCCTGTGGCCACAACTTGCTGTAGCAACGAAAGCCGCAAAGTGCTATAGGAAGCATAGCTTCAAAACTACAGGAACAAAAGCAAAAGAGAAAATGCGTGGCAATATTTTGGTAATTTACAGGCAGCGATGGAGTGTACGGTTCAAAATGGTTTGCGTTTAAAGTTTACGTTTAAAGGACTCACCCGTAGAACTCGGATGTTGGTCAGAGTAAACTAAATATGTCTGCGCAAAAAAGAAATAATCTGATAACGCAGCTGAACCGCGGTCAAAAGTTGAACGAATTTCCAAGATTTAGTTATAATTATGTTTTAGGGTTACAACCAACTATTTGGGAATTGGTGTTATCAAGTAGGCGCTTAATAGCTGCATTCGTGGACGAAATAAGTGTTCTTCCAAAATCGATAAAAACGTAACATAAAAGTACTTGGTTCAAACCACGAGGGGATTTTATCATGGGGCCTCTTTTGACCCAACGGCCGAAATCCGAATTCGAGAAGCGAAGCAGTCCAAAGTTCTAGGCTGCAGGGTCGTTGTACAAACTCACAAAGCTAGTTCTTCTCTGCGAGCGGAACAAAGCAGCACGTGAGCGGGGCTGGAGGCTGAGGTGGAAACAAATTCTACTAATATATTTCGTACACGCAGGCAGCTATTCAGCGCCTTCGTGGGTAGACCAATTTCCCAAATAGTTGGAAATTCGCTCAACTCACGTCAGCGGTACAGCCGCGTGATCGAATTATTTTCAATTTCCTGACAGTCTGTCTCATAAAAAGAAATTCCAGGAGGGAGGTTCTAACTCTACAAGGAAAAACATGGGATATTTAGTGTTCAGCTTACCTGTGGTGGCAACCCTGCGACATTAGCATAGGCTATAGCTTGCGGTACAACTGTCAAGCCAACAGTAACGCCCGCTACTAAGTCAGCTATTCCGTACTGTAGGTTGTACTCTGGTAGCCATCCTAATATAGGAACCCTCTTGTATAACACCTTTCTGGTACAGCATCGCCTCGCTCGTTGACTGGCCCATCTCAAGCTTTCGTCTAGACAGCTCGATCTGTCCGAGTAGGGAGGTCTTTTTGAAGGGTCGGTTATGGTGACCGTAACACTGCGCGAGGTCCCTGTAATCAGAATGTTGGATTCAATTAAATACAATGAAATCAAAACTAGCTGCAAAAGGTTTGGTTTGGGATTATTAATGGTATAAAACAACAAAACCATTCAAGTCCATTTACGTTGGATCTGTGTTTCACACGTGTTTCCGCATCAGTGAAAACAAAATTCTTCTGCGGATTTAAATAGACGGGTTTCCATACGTCCTGCGCATGCCCATGTCAGTGCTGCTTCAGTATCCCTTGCGTGCTTTTTAAATTAATTCGCAAATATACTTTTAGAACTTGACGGACTTGATTTTTTGTTTGTTTACAATTAACAACGAACAACTCATTGAATGTGTAAGGAAATATCCGATTTTATACGATCTATTTAATCATATATACAGAGTGCCCCGTAAGTAAAGTGTCAAACTTTGGTAAATGGTTCTATGGATCAAAATAAAAATAATGAGATGAAAAGATGGAACCCCTTTTCGAGACATCGGCTCGAGTTTTTTAATATTAATACAATGTGACGTTTTTGTCACGCAAGTCACGTTGCTGTCACGTCGCAAAATTTCAATACTTCAGCATTTTAATTTCGGCCGAAGTAATTTTGACAAAAAAACGTGACCCCGACGCGCTACGACTTTTCAACTGTCAAAATCGGTTTTCCCGTATTGAAAAATATTTAAAACGGTATCCCATACTGTATTTTTAAAACGTTGATCCCAAAAACGTGACCCCGACGCGCTACGACTCTTTAACTGTCAAAATCGGTTTCCCTGCATTGAAAAATATTTAAAACGATATCCCACACTGTATTTTTAAAATGTTGGCCCCAAAAACGTGACCCCGACGCTCTACGACTCTTCAACTGTCAAAATCGGGTTTTCCCGTATTGAAAAATATTTAAAATGATATCCCACGCTGTATTTTTAAAATGTTGACCCCAAAAACGTGACCCCGACGCGCTACGACTCTT
>JAGFPH010000448.1:533232-550927 GCA_018207615.1 Philaenus spumarius | reverse complement strand
TGTCAGGGGACACGTGGAGAAATTCGGCGTTTCATGTTTCAACAGCTTATTGGCTGCAGTGCGCAGACAATATGAGCGTTCGTTTATTACAATGATAAACACATAAGCAACAAATCTTTGTACGGATTGTGTTTGTAGTTCTCCAGTATATTCGCATACTTCTTTGTCGTTGCTAGGTTCATCAAGAAGCTTTGAGGTCGTTTTATAATGGTAATTTTGTTGTGGCTGTTTTAATAGGGCATAACTCACTGACGGGAGATACTGCAACAACTCTAAACAGATGCGATATTTGTCACGTTAAAACAGTTATAGTTACTTAGAAAAAACTTTTCAATCAAAGTCTATGGTCTACATACAGTTTCTTTATAATTAAATTTAAAATGAGTTCCCAATGATTCTTCATTCGTTTGCCATAAATACTACACTTTAGATCTACTTAAATTCTTTTAAATAAAACTGACTTATTGTACATACATTTGTGTTTTCAGTTATATTAATCAAGTACCAGGGACCTGCGGCTTCGTTCGTAGTTGTAATTTAATAAATAAAAGAACTAATGGGTAAATATTGCGCCTTACCACAATTTAAAAAAAAATAAGATTTCAGATCCGATTTACAAGGCCTAAAAACGCACACTGAGTTCACCCAAACCGATCTATGTATCCCTTTTAGGATTGCGTAAATTATTAGCTATGCACCAATAAACGATAAAATCCCGTTTCCGTCAGTTTGTCACTCACAACTCCCGAACGAACATAAAAATTACAAATCAGGTTTTGAGGTGTATTTTTACATCTATGAGTAGGCTACACTTAACATACTATTTGATATATTATATTTAACTGTTAAACCAGCGTATACAGTAAATTAAAACACAGACAATCTTGTCAAAGTGTTTAGGCCAATACAACAGAAACACCTCATAAGATGCATATTAATAAAAGTCCCTAGAAATTCACATTCTTTGCTATAGTTTGGGCAGTTAAAACTTCTTCCTTTGAGACATTTATATATTTTCAAAGTATTAAAATTATTTTATCTTAGAGGTGGGCAGAATTTATCTGATGAGAATGTATACCGTCAAAGACTGCGGTTTAAATATAATAGAGATTTGCCTCGTCCGTTCAAAGAAGCTTTTGTGAAATTCTATTTGCATTCTGCACCAAATATTTTTAATATGATATTTTTTTGTCCCATATTTTTGAAGGACATAAAATCTAAGACAAAATTTATAATGCAACTAAAAACCTGGTTATTTTCTCTGGATGATGTGGAGTGTTTTTTTTAAAGTGCTTGATTGATGTTGGTAAATCTGTGTCATTCGTTGAGTCTTGCTGCTGGTGTTAGTTTTTTTTTTTAGTTATTATAGTGCAGTCATTGAAGCGTTATTGCTCCGAATGTTTTTACTGTGAACCGATTTGCATGAAATTTTGGAATTAGGCTCACCTTACACTTAACTTCAAAAGTGAAAATGATCTGAACTCCGCACCCACACTGGTTGCCACCCCTTCTCGGTGGTGTAAATTTTTTTTCAAAATAACCTCAGATATCGATAGAAGGCCTAATTTTAAGCAAAAAATGTTCTATAAAGTTTTTCAAAAAACCCAATACTTTTCAAGTTATTGGCAATTGAAAATTCGGAATTTTTTCACGTTTTTCATCGGTTTTTTGCAAATATCTCCAAAAATATGCATTTTAACGAAAATTGTATGAGGAACAAATTGTAGCAGGTAAAAAAAACTGAACAAATCAGTTTTTTATAAAGTGTTCTTCTAAGTGCAATATTAAGCGAGATATTAAAGATCAAAGCCGTTTTTTATTTTGTCTGAAATTTAATCGATGTGTGCAATGCCATCTAGCGGCGAGCAGATACATTTTATGCATTCTAATGAAATAGGGTTTTGTAGTGCTTGAAATAAGCTTTAAAATGAGCACTGTTAAAAGTTTTTGCACGTAAAATGAGTGAGCTGTATTGCAAATAAGAGGAACATCTAATGTTTTCTCTTTTAAATCAATGGGTTTCATAAGTGCCATTTCCATCAAAATTAAAATTAATCGTATTCCGTCTAGAATTAACTTTAATATAAATAGTTTGATAGATTCTAGCAGTTTGGCTGCTTTAGGACACATATTTTTCAAAAAAATCACGATTTTAAGAAAAAGAATTTCGAATTTTTTAAAAAACCACTTTCTTTTCATAATATCTCAAAAATTATGAAAGATACGTACATGTATAATGATGAAAAATGTAGGTTATTTCTGAATTTTTTTTTCTTGTTTTTCTGTCACACAAAAATTGACGGAGATATGATTGTTTAAAGAGCGCGCGGCAGCGCAATCACAGTGTCTCTTGAGCCCTTTGACCCTTCACCGTTTTAAATAAAAAATGTTTCACTATATATTGTAATGAAAAAAGTTGTAGCTCTTTTAATTACCTTTAAAATGGTTTTTTATAAGTTGTGATAGCATCAAAATTAAAAAAGTTATGGTCCAAAAACTAGTCAATATTGCATGGTATGTTTATATGGACTTGCTAAAGACATACAACCAAATAAGCTGAGTCGAGTAGAAAACTTAGTTTTAGACAACTTGTAAGTTCACATTTCATTCAATAAATGGTGATTTCTTACTCTATAATTAAATTATTTTAAAATGTGTAATCATATATATTTACTGTTTTAATTTAGGGGTAGTTTTAAGGGTTGAAAAGCTTGAGAATATGATAATCATTTTCGAGAATGTGGAATAACATTTAAATCCTTTTCATTTCATGAAAAGAAATTTTTTTAAACAATTTTTTATCAAGGGGTTGTTTTTAAGGGTCGAAAGGGGATTAAAAATTCGGTAATTAAGATAGAGAACATAAAATATTATTTACTTTATACTTAAATCTTTTTATGTCATACCAAAGTCATTTTTTATTTTTTATTTTTCAATTTAGGGGTAGTTTGCAAGGGTTGTAAGGTTTTCAAGAGGTTGAAAATGATTTTAATATGAGGTAATTGTGTCAGAAAACACTTTACAATTTCACCCCTTAATATTAAACACGTTTTCTAGCGATAAAATGGCTCAATGTCAATTTTTCCATTAAGGGGTTGTTTACACCCCTTAAAAATAATAGGCGGAGTTCAGATCATTTTCACTTTTGAAGTTAAGGGTAAGATGAGCCTAATTCCAAAATTTCATGCAAATCGGTTAACAGTAAAAAAATTCGGAGGTAAGGCCCTATTTTTCGCTTCAATGACTGCACTATTAGGATACTTTTATATCAATGTAGGCTGCACTGTCAAAAATTTGCGAACATTTTTGAATTTTATTGTTTTTTTTTTTTTAATTCAGAATGCATTTCATAAATTCCACCTTTTAATCTTATCTAATAGCACTTTATTTTTTTAAAATTATAGCCTAGTTATTGTTAGCACATTAGGAGTTTGCTTTAGTTCTTTTGATGGAGAGCCCGAAACAGGCTGAGCCTTATTGTATAATTTATTTTTATTTTTAGTTTTGTAAGTTTAATTTAATTTTGCAATTCAAATGTTGATAGATACTGTATTATAATGTACTTTATCTCTGTGAAAAATAAAGATTTTTCTTTCTTATATAAAAAAAGTGTTAAGCTTTTGATCCAAATCAGTTGCTTGTTTAAAATGGTCGCGTGTCATGTCCGTTCTCAAAACCACTATTTTTTGTGCATAATTTTTACATTTTTTAATAGGAACCCTTAAACATTTCCGGGATAAAAAGTAGAATAGATTAGTCTCTGAAAAGTCCTTTACATGCAGATGAAATTTGCGTTAAAATTGGGACAGCCATTCCGGAGATTAGCCCGGGCAAACAGACAGACAAAAAATAAAAAATGCATGGTTAGGTTTTGGTCTAACCATAGGCTACGAGCATAGAAAAAAGTATTTATTTCGTAATCACAGACAGGCCCTTCAATTTTATTTTGTACTAGGGGAGACCTCTGCGTGCTCCGCACGCCAACCCCCAATAGAACCTTCTAAAAACATATGTTATGTTTTATTTATAATAAAGGTGTAGGATTAATAATAACCTTAAAACCAAGATGGCAAATAATGTTAAATGTTCAAATTAAATGATTTCTTATATTTTATAACAGCAGTTATAATAATAGTAAAAGAACCAGCAAGACACAGATCTACTCTTTAAAACCCTAACCTAAAAGCTATAAATACAAAAATAATTATTGCTTCAAATTTTGAAATCAGCTGTTAATGGAAATATTGGAGCAAACAGCTATATTATCTGTTATTTTATTCAATTGGTTGCTATGGTAATAAATGTAAATACATGTGTTGGTTTATCATTCTAGGCCTTACCTAAGATCTTTTCCGACTAAATTTACAAATATTGAAATGAAAAAAGGTTTTTATCGAAATGAATTATAGCCTATGTTACTCAGGGATAGTGTAGCTTTTTATTAGTAAAACTATATTTTCAATCGTTTCAGTAGTGCCAGAGATTATGTTTGAGATATGTATAGGGTGAGTCGGTAACTTAAAAGATTAGGTAAAAACTACAAATTTTCTATCTTGGTTGACCGTAGTGCAGCACCAAACCCCTCAGCCAAACGGGGCCCTGAATCCCCCCATCCATGAAGAATGTTCCAGGATTATGTTCGGAGATATGGGTGTCGAAATAGCACCAATGGCTGGCTATTGAAGCTGTTGGGAATCAAGTACCGAGACTGGTCAGAATTTTTCTGAATGTAGGGCCTACTAGAATAATCCAGAATTTTGGACCGTCTCGGAATGTTATAGAATCTTCCAGAAGTTTTGAGAATGTTCTAAAATGTCCTAGACGGTTCTATTCCATCGAAGGGACTTCATGTTCCAAAACGTTTTAGAATGTTCTAGAGACCTAAAACTTGGCACATATTACTCTTAAGTTGTATAATGGAGAGAAAAAAACATTTTCATTTCAATTTTTTGTGTAAAATGTTGTTCGTGGAAGATATTTTGTTTAAAACGAACTCATAGACGCGAAATACACCGCAAACAAGCTGGAGGAAATCGTAAGAATAAATAGACAGCATAGATCGATTTCTACGAAACTCACTATAAGTTTTCGGGACAGTCAACTGTCAATATTTACTCGATATTTCAATAATTCATTTTTCATTGCTGCGAATTCCACTATTCATTTCTGAATAGCTGGCTGCGTGTAAGAAATATATAAGTAAGCACCTCAGCCTCCAGCCTCGGCTCATGCGCTGCTTCGTTCCGCTCGCACCGGAAAACTAGCTTTGGAAGTTTGCACCTCAACCTTGCGGCTTTGTAACAGCTTCGTCGGCCTCGTAACAGAAGCTACAGATCCCGGCGCGAATGCTGGAGCTTGGACTATGGGCTACTAACCATACTAAAAACATCAGTATTCCCGGCGAGGATAGATACACTAGTTCCATGTTCCAATTTTATGCGATTATCTCTAGAAAAACGAACATAAATAATGTAATTAAATTTAAAATTACTTTTGTAACCCTTTCAAGGGCGAGGTGACACCACCAGTTCGTCGAAAGAATGAATCACATTAGAAAGCGGCGTGGGAAATGTTTTTTACCTCCACTTACGCCCTTTCCCCCACACTCCTCGCCCATCACTCCCGGGCAAGGTCAAGTGCCAGCATTGTCTGTACCTTACGGTTAATTCCAGACGTGGATTTGAACCGGGTACTTTTATGCTACTTTACTTTTTGATCGATTTGGGGGAACCAGACGAGCTATAAGTTGTTTAAAAAACTAAGTGTGCAGAATAATCTCATATAACTAGTTTTTTTTTATAAAAAACCCCAAAATATTGTCATTCTAGTACAAAAATTTCAAAACAAATTTATTTCCGGTAAAAAATTTTTTTCCTGTTAACGAACTCGTCCGAGCGACTTAGAAAACCAACAAGAGTAATTTTGGACCTATTAGTACCTATAAATGTTCTCTATGGACTATATATATATACAAATTTTAATGACTCCCCAAAACGTGTTCTGAAGACCATGATCGGTGCTCATCAACTACTCCCGACCTTAGATCACACCATAGGAGCATCTGCAATAGCTCATATTTCCTATGGAAATTAGCTAATAATAGTGCACTAGTAACTAGATGAATGAAGTGCAAGATTTACCATTTGACTTTTGTAAACTTGGTTTTAATGAATTAAAATACATTCGATCACGCAGCTGAACCGCTGACTGAGTCGAGCGAATTTCGAAAATTAAGTTTATTTGTTTTGCGGTTTCAACCAACTATTTTGGAACATGTTCTACTCTCGAAGGCGCTGAATAGCTGCCTCCATGTACGAAACATATCAGTAGAATATGTTTGCGCCTAAGCCTCCAGCTTCGACTCACGAGATCCTTTTTTCCACTCGCTTTGCAAGATTGCACCACGACCTTGCCGCTTCGGGTTACGGATTGCTTCGCTTCACTCGCAGCGTACAAACTTGCCGTCAGCCCCGGATCAGAAAATGCCCCCTCGGTAAAACCGTCCACGCGGATTTGAACCGTGTACTAAAATGGTATTTTACGTTTTGATAGATTTTGGGGGAACTAAGCGAGCTATAAGGTCGTGTAAAAAAAAGAAATGTGCAGAATAATTTATACTTTTTATTTTTTTAGATAAAACCAAAAAAAGTTTAATTCTGGTTCAAAAAATTGTTACTTCCGATCAAACAACGTGCTTCCGGTTATTGGATTATTTTGGCTAACGAACTCGTCCGAGCGACGTACACAACCAACGTGTGTTCCAAATTTGGACCAAAATGCAGCCGCATATTTATAAAATTTGTAATGACACCAAAAAAAAGTGTTCTGGGGACTATGATCGGTGCTCATTGACTACTCCCGACCTTAGATCTCACCATAAGGGTCGCTGCAATAGCTCATCTTTCCTACCGGAATTCGCTAAAAAAACTGCAGGTGATTTCTATGAATGAATATGTTATGAAGTATTTGGGCCTTAGAGAAAACACCCAGGTCCCAACAGTACTGGTTTCGCCGGTTGTTACCGCCCGGTACTTCCAACATTCGTAATTCTAATTTTTGTATTGCGCATGCGCCAATTAAGTTTAAAACACGTGTCCGGGTTTAATGATTGTGGATTTCTGTGAAAACATTTTCAACTAGTCGAAACAGATGTTCGAGTTTTAACTAATAATTAACCGAAGTAGGTGTATAATGGTCAGCTTCCTGGCATTGGTAACCAGCCGGAAGTGACGCCATCTACCTTTGTAATCAGCTGTTTTAATGTCACAACTCAAAGCTGACTGGGTAATATTGGTTTTATATACATACACTATCTGTACCCACGACTTTGTCCACGTTGCAATAACGACCAAAAATACACGAAAACAAAAACTATCAAACGTTTTTGCATTTTCGACCCATATTATTTCAGTATTAAACAATCGCCTATATTTTTTCAGTATATTAAACAATCGCCTTTATTTTTTTAGTATACGGTACTAAACAATCGACTATATTTTTTCATTAAAGTAGACAATGACCTATACTTCTCAGTAGGCCTATAGTAAACAATCCCCTATATGTTTTCAGTACAGCTAACAATCGCCTATATTTTTAGTATAGTAGAGAATGACCTATATTTTTCCAGTATGGTAAACAATCGCGAATATATTTTTTTCGTTATAATTCAAAATTGCCTACGTTTTTCAGTATTATAAACAATCATCAATTTTTTCAATACAGTAGAAAATCCCCTACATTTTTCAATATAGTATACAATGATCTACATTTTTCAGTACAGACAACAATCGTCTGTATTTTTCAGTATGATAAACAAGCTCCTATAATGTTTCAGTATAATATATAATGACCTATATTGTTTCACTATAGTAAACAATCACCTATATTTTTTTAAATATAGTAAAATCACATATGTTTTTTTCATTATAACAGACAATGGTATCTTTTTTCAGTATAATAAACAATCACCTATATTTTTTCAGTATAGTCTACGATCACCTATATTTTTTCAATATAGTAAACAATCACTTATGATTTTTTTCAGTAGGTCTATAATAGACAATGGTCTATTTTTTCAGTATAATAAACAATCACCTATATTTTTCAGTATAGTCAACGATCGCCTATTTTTTTCAATACAGTAAACAATCGCATATGTTTTTATTAGTATGGCCTATTTAGTTAGGCCTAGACAATGACCTATTTTTCAGTGTAGAAAACAATCATCTGTATTTGTTTTGAGTATAGTGAACAATCACCTATATTTTTTTCAA
This sequence comes from Philaenus spumarius, assembly GCA_018207615.1. NCBI lineage: Eukaryota > Metazoa > Arthropoda > Insecta > Hemiptera > Aphrophoridae > Philaenus > Philaenus spumarius. Next base: position 542,654 of record JAGFPH010000448.1, on the reverse strand, counting down.
TATAATTTAGTAAACATTCGCCCAAGTTTTTTGACTATAGTAGACAATGGCCTAATTTTTCAGTGTAGTAACAATCGCCCATATTTACTTCAATCTAGTAAATAATAGCCTATGTTCTTTTTTAATATAGTAAACAATCGCCTATGTTTTTTTCAGTATAGTAGACAGTGGCCTAATTTTTCAGTATACAGTAGTAAACAACCGGCTATAATTTTCACTATGTAAACAATCACCTATATTTTTTTCAATGTAGTAAACAATCGCCTATGTTTTTTTCAGTATAGTAGACAGTGGCCTAATTTTTCAGTATACAGTAGTAAACAACCGGCTATAGTTTTCACTATGTAAACAATCACCTATATTTTGTTCAATGTAGTAAACAATCGCCTATACATTTAAAAATGAACCAAGTTCAAGCATTGTTTAGTGTTCATAAATTATGGTATACCCTGGATAGGTCATTACATTATCATTAATATATCAACAATGACATTCCACAAACAACTCGAGTATGATATTGCAACATGTAATTTATACGTAATTGTACCATAGTATCTACAGAATAATTGTGTAATATACATGTAATTGTTGGCCAATTATGCTTATTTAATCCGTCAGAGTTATTTAGTTCATTCCTGGACTGCGCGCGCATCTGCTGAAACATGTGATGCGGTCATTGTTGATATGACGTCACCGGTTTGGCGGGAAATGTGTCCGCGGCTTCGTTAGTTAATGAATTAATGAATGAAAATAATATCCGCTAACTTCCCCGATTTTAACCGGGGTTTGAAAGTTAAGTGGCCCAAAACCGTATAGTGAGTTTCGTCCAAAACAATCTATGTTTCCCATTTAGGCCTTCTATTTCCTTCACTTTGTCCATGAGCACATTTTAACTAAAATATTTTCCAAGAATTATATTTTAAATTTTAGACGCAAATAATCGAAATCCAAATTAATGTTTATACTCTCCGATGTATAACTTAAGAGTAATACGCGCAAAGTGTTAGGTGTCTAGCTTCATAACTTGTTTCCTGATTCTGGAACATTCTAAAACGTTCTCGGACGATGGTCCAGAACCGTCTGGAACATTCTAGAACGTTCGTGGACGATGGTCCAGAACCATCTGTAACATTCTAGAACGTTCTCAACGATGGTTCAGAACCATCTGGAACATTCTACAACGTTCTTGGACGATGGTCCAGAAAGATCTAAAACGTTCTTGAGGGATGGTCTTGAACCATCTGGAACATTCTAGAATTTTCTCGGACGACGGTCCATAACCGTCTGGAACATTCTAAAACGTTCTCGGACGATGGTTCATAACCGTCTGGAACATTCTAGAACGTTCTTGGAGGGTGGTCTAGAACCATCTGGAATATTCTAAAACGTTTTCGGACGATGGTCCAGAACCGTCTGGAACATTCTACAACGTTCTCGGACTATGGTTCATAACCGTCTGGAACATTCTAGAACGTTCTCGGACGATGTTTCAGAACTATCTGGAACATTCTAGAACGTTCTCAACGATGGTTCAGAACCGTCTGGAACATTCTAGAACGTTCTTGAACGATGGTCCAGAACCATCTGGAACTGTCTTGGAGGGTGGTTTAGAACCATCTGGAACATTCTAAAACGTTCTCGGACGATGGTTCAGTACCGTCTGGAACATTCTAAAACGTTCTCGGGCGATGGTTCAGAACTATCTGGAACATTCTAGAACGTTCTCGGAGGGTGGTCTAGAACCGTCTGGAACATTCTAGAACGTTCTTAACGATGGATCAGAACCGTCTGGAACATTCTAGAACGTTCTCAACGATGGTTTAGAACCGTCTGGAACATTCCAGAACGTTCTCGGACGATGGTTCATAGCCGTCTGGAACATTCTAAAACGTTCTCGGATGATGGTTCAGAACCATCTGTAACATTATAGAACGTTCTCAACGACGGTTCAGAACCATCTGGAACATTCTAGAACGTTCTTGGACGATGGTCCAGAAAGATCTGGAACGTTCTTGAGGGATGGTATAGAACCATCTGGAACAGTCTAGAATGTTCTCGGACAATAGTTCATAACCGTCTGGAACATTCTAGAACGTTCTCGGACGATGGTTCAGAACCGTCTGGAACATTCTAGAACGTGCTCGGACTAGGGTTCGGAACCGTCTGGAACATTCTAAAACATTCTCGGACGATGGTTCATAGCCGTCTGGAACATCCTAGAAGGTTCTTGGAGGGTGGTCCAGAACCGTCTTGAACATTCTAGAACGTTCTTGGACGATGGTCAAGAAAGTCTGGAACATTCTAGAACACGCTCGAACCTTCTGGAATACTCTGTAACATTCTGAAACGATCTGGATTGATTATTCCAGTGCATTCTGTCTGGGACATTTTGGAATATTCTAAAAGATTCTGGGAACATTCAGAAACATTCTCCAGCACTACGGCACTAGATTCGCTGCTACTTCACCAACTTCCCATAAGAAGTCCATTGGTGCGATGAAGTTTTAGTTTTTTCACGCGACCTTATAGCCCGTCTGGTCCCTCCCCCCCCCCCAAAAAAACCACCAAAACGTAAAATACCATAAAAGAACCCTGTTCAAATCCACGAGTTTTACCGCTGCGAGCGGAACGAAATAGTGTATGCACAAGGGCTGGAGTCTGAGGAGCAATCAAATTCTATAATAGATTTCGTAAACGTTAGCAGCTATTCAGCGCCTTCGTGAGTAGACCAATTTCCGAAATAGTTGGTTGAAACCTTAAACGTATAAAGTAAATTTTGGATATTCACACTACTCCTGTCAGCGGTGCAGCTGCGTGATCGAATTATAATTTTAAGACATTTTGTTTCGTTTTATTATTAGGTAAGTTATTCGAGATGTTCGCTTCGCTCTCTGCACAGCTGTGCTGTACTCAAACTGTGTGGCGGTCAACAATAAATCTTGTTTACACTTCTTCCTCGTTTGGATACTTTCTCTAAGTAAAGTGAGGAAGGACAAATACAGGTTATATAAACATTAATTAGCATAAAAACAAAACAATACAGTAAATCAAAACAAGGACAGAGGAGAGACCGAGTGAGAGGGTGCCACATTCACTAGTCTAGTCCTTAGACAGTGCAGTCAACAGGTAGTTTGGAGCTGTATCGCAACTTGAAAAGTAGATTTTTGTAACATTGGAGGTCCAGATTGACCTAATAGCTGGATGCTTATTAAAGTAAGCAAGTTTGATTATGATAAATAGACCCACAGACGTTGCGTTTTGTACATATAGGGGAGCCTAAAAATAAAAAATTCCACCAACAATAAAAATACTAACAAATACTTTTATATAGTTTAAATTTAAAGTAAACTAGTATGAGTGCGAACATATGTTGTTCTAAAGTAGACGTATCTTAAAAATAAACGGTACCTGGAACTTTCACATACTTTCTCTCAAAAACATATTTAAATTATTAAACAGATTCACTGTGACCTGGTTAGGTGGGGTAGGAGAGGTGATTTATTAAAGTAGGAGATTAACTAATAAATATTATTATCTAGAGAGAAAACTATTTGATCGATTTCGAACAAATTTGCACCAAACACGTCAATTAGGCCTGCACAAAAAAATATTTTGAAAAATGTTGAAAAATACCCCTTATGGCCAAAAAAACCCCCAAAATCAAATATTATTATTAGCTAAACGAGAATTTTTAGAAAGATGTGGTTTTTTGCATATGGTGGGGTACATTAAAGGCTACAAATAAGCAAAATTTTATCAAAATCGTTAAAGCCGTTTTTTATAGAAAAATAATAACTGATTTTTTAAGGGTTGTTTTTAAAAAAATTTCAAAACCGATTTTCGTGCATGCCTACTTGACATGTCTGGTGCAAATTTGTTTGAAATCGATCGAATAGTTTTCGCTCTAGCTCTGTATACATACAGACAGACATTTTGTATAAACCACTTTTTTGGACTCAGGGGGTCCCAAAACGGATATTTCCACAAAAATCTCAACATTGATTTTTTTGCGATCACTATACTTTCTCTATACTATAGTATAGTGAAAAAGTAATCGCAGAGAAGGTGTAAATTTAAAGTTGGCAAGCAGGTGTAGGTTTAAATTACGGGAAATGTAGATTTAAAGTAGGCGATTATGTGTATATTTAAAAGGTAGGTTAGATTTAAAGTAGACGAACAAGTGTCGATTTAAAGTTGGCGAATAGGTGATGATTTAAAGTAGGCGAACATATGTAAATTTAAAGTCCGTGTATTTCTAAAGTAGGAGAATATCTGAGGATTTAAAGTAGGTGGTCTGTTAAGTTTCTAAGCACATGTAGATTTAAGTTGTGGATTTTAAGTAGGTGATTAGGCGTCGATTTAAAGTAAACGAGTGGTTGTATATTTCAAGTAGGCGAATTAGTGTGTATTTAAAATGGTGACTGAAAATGTATTTCTGCCTAAATTTAAACAATACAGGTAGGTTACAGGTTACAGCTGGGATTACGATAACAGCTCTTTTAAGTCTAATCAACTAAACAGCTATTTAGTTGTTTTGTTGAATTGATGGACCCAGTCAGCTGTGTGTACAATAATTACTATTCGTTATCCTAGCAACTAAAACTAAATACTAGGGGCTCTGCAGTTGGAAAATTCGCTAGAGAATCTCGTTAATCTTCTGTCAACTAAAATTATGAGACCAGGCTTAAATATATTAACAGTAATTGCAAGATTAATTATAACCTCAAATACATGCTTTAGAAACGTGGAGAGGCTTTCATTACGATTTTAGTCCTAGTTCTACTATCTTCTGTCAACTGAAGTTTTCAAACCAGGCCTAAATAGGGTTAACATAACCTCAATACTTTGTTTCAGAAATGAGCCAGGCCTATATTACAAAATTGACTATTAGAATTTATACAACTTTGACAAGTTTACCTTTTTTTTGACAAAATAAATTGTTAAATCAGGCCCAATTTATTCTAATTCCAACGTGCTAAAACAGTATAAATTAGATTGTTTTTTAACGGTAATTAAAAACTATCCAATGAACAGCTGATTTTGGGTAATACTCAATCTCAGTTCTATTCCACTCTATTTCCAACGTGCTAAAACAGTAAAAATTGGCTTGTTTATAAACAGCTGTTTTGATCACTTTATTTACTATTTCGTTGTTATTTTCTAACCAACATGGCAACCCAGAAAACCCTATGTTAAAATGTTTCAACTTTTAAATTAGATTTTCTCAAAAAATTACGTTTTTGCACGAAATACAACTGTATGGGTGTTCTTAAAAATCAAAACTACACCTAAATACAAAATTTCTTTGAATTCGTTAGAGCCGTTTTCGAGATCCGCGACAGATACAAAGACAGATACAAGAATTGTCCATTTAAAGTAATAGGATGTACATAGAAGAGGGGTAAGATGAGTTAAGAAGGAATATTGTTGTCATCTTTGTATTAAACTTAGAGACCGTGGCGATTAAACAAAATTGAAAGCAAGTTTATAAATATCTTCGTGATAGAATATCCTCTCGCCGTGACCGGACCGTTCATATTTACGATCCCTCTCTATCTTAGCTATATATACCGTCTTACTCAACCAGTACCCTGTCCATCCACGACCTGAGCCCACCGCGTGTCTCATTAAATCCGTAGTTTCATCATCCGATGAACAATGAAACCGGAAGTGTCATGGCATCGTGTTTCTGGGAAATGTATAATCTGTCGGATTTTGTCCACGATCGCATTTATTGCAGTTCCTAACTATTCGGAAACTTACCGAACTGTGGCGATATTGTACGAAGCTGTATGGTTGATGGAAGATGTCAATGGCCTTTTTCAGGGTGTAAATTTAAAAAAAAACTGTCCACATTTATTACTGAAGACCTATGCTGAATGTAAAATTAGTACGAACACCTATAATAAGAAATTAAATGATGGAATTACTTTCCTTCATGCATCCCCACGATGGGAAGATAACTTTCTTTAATTTTAATTTTTTTTAAATGTATTATTTTAAGAAGTGAAATATTTTTGTTATTTTTTTAACTAAAGAAAATACAGTATTTTTAGATAGATTTCGAAGAAAGTACAGTAGCTGAAAATGTATATACAGGATGTCCCATAAGTAAAGTGCCAAACTAAATAATTTTTGTCCAAAAACGCACCGTTTTCCAGTTATCCGCAGTTTTCTACAAAATAATTCATATCTAGTGAACTGCTTGACCAAATAAGATATTATATCCAATCATGCGTTTAAAAATGGCGGTCGTTTGAAAATTTCAAAAGTAAATTACACAAAAACCATACATTTTACCAAAAAATATGATACCTTTTTGCAAGCAGGTGGTATAATATAAGGTGGTTTAATTAAATATCAGGTGGTATAATTGACAAAACAATCGGATGAAGGATAATAGTTAAGTTGTGTGCAATAATAATAACCCGTCATCCTATACCAACACAGTAAACACAACGATATTGTGGTATAGGATGCATACAACTCGACCAACGGCCTCGGATCAGAAGATGCCCCCACAGTAAAAACCCCCCACGTGTACCACGTATTTTTATGGTATTTTATGTTTTGATCGATTTTGGCGGAACCAAGCGAGCTTTAAATTCGTGTAAAAAAAACCAAATGTGCAGAATAATATCCTACATTAATTGTTTCAGACAAAACCCAAACATGTTTCATTCTAGAACGAAAATATCAATAGTTACTTGAAGTCAAAAAATGTGCTTCCAGTTGTTGGATTTTTTTGCTAACGAACTCGTCCGAGCGACGTAGACAAACTAACGTGTGGACCAAATCAGACTTAAAATACAGTCGTTAGAGTATTTTTCACATATACATATGTAGTAGGCTATATAAAATTTCTAATGACACTCCAAAACGTGTTCTTGGGACTATGATCGGTGCCCATTTACTACTACCGACCTTAGTTCTCACCATAAGGGTCACTGCAATAGCTCACATTTCCTATGGAAACTCTCTAATAAGCCTTCTAAATATTATCTAAAACTATTGTATAAACATTTTTTTCCTACAGCAACAGCAAGAAGAGGCAAATTAGGTCTTATGTGTCTGCATGATTCATAATCCTAGTTGGAATACTATTTAGTCTGTTACAAGTTCCATTCTATTGAATCGGGTAAAATAGTAATTCATTACTTTATTGAATGATAGTTGTTAAAACTGGATATCGTTTGTGGTAAATTGTAAATTTCTAAGTGACCGGATCAGAGTATTGTAACAAACCGTACACTGGTTTACACTCTATTCCAGCATGGTGACGTCATAGAAACTAATAGATTGAAAGCTACTGATGACTAGTACAGGGTGTGCGGTTATTGGTGTACTCTATTGTGTACAACGGTATTGTCGGGTTTTATAGACAATAGAAATTCCATCGGTAGTATGTAAGAGAGAGGGAGAGAGAGAGAGGTGCATGAACTCGTACATGGTAAACTTCGAACGTTCGCCGATTTCCTGACGCCAATATGACAGGTGAAATATCTTATTTGCTAACACCATTTGTACTTAATACAATAATATCGTTACAACTAGAATCATATAAACTCGTCAAATAAAACGCGTTAAAAAGCGAATTTCTTTACTTAACACTGGAAACCGATGACGGAATAAATGTATAGGTATGGAATTAAAGTAGGTGATCGTAAAGTAGGGGAGTTGATGAGGATTTAAAGTAGGAGAGTAAATGCGAGTCTAAAGTAGGCGAGTATAATTAAGTGGAGTTAAAGTAGGCGAGAAGGTACGGGTTCTTACAAATGTTAGTTGCGATTTAATGTAGGCGGGTAGGTGTGAAATTAAAGTAGGTGATAAGGTTTCAATTGTAAAGTAGACCTTTAGGTTAATATGGGGGAAAGGTGTGGATTTAAAATAGGTAATAAGGTATGGTTTGTTAAGTAAGTGAGTAAGATTGATTTTAAAATACGTAATAAGGTGTGTTTTTAAGGCAGATAAGGTATGGATTGTAAAGTACCGTAGGTGACTAGGTGTGGGTTTAAAGTAGGCGAGTAGGTGTGGATTAGTAGACGGGGGTACAAAATAGGCGAGAAGGTATGGGTTTTAAACTAAGCAGGAGAATGGATATTCAATGTAAACGAGTAGGTGTGGATTTAAAGTAGGCGAGTAGGTGTGGTTTTAATGTAGGGAAGTAGATGTAATTTTAAATATGTGGTAAGGTATGGTATAAAGTAGGCTTGTAGGTGTGATTTTAAAGCAGGTGATTAGTATGGATTTTAGAATAACGAATGCAGGGTTGATTTTAAATAGTTGCAGATATTTAGTAGGTATGTATTTCAAAGTAAGAAAGTATAGGCGTTGATTGTAAATTAAGTGAGTGGGTGTTGATTGTAAAGTAGGCGAGTAGTGCACATTTAAAGTAGACGAGTGGTTGTCTGCTTAAAGTAAGCAAGTAGACATGGATATAAAGCAAGTCAGTGGGTTTGCCTTTCAAGTAGGCGCGTACGTTTGGTAGACGAGAAGGTTTAACTCCACAAATAACATGCAAAACAGCTGATTTATTTGTAACGTTGGAAAATTGATGTCGTAAACTAGTCCAGAAGGTGCGCATAGCCCTGTATACTAATTGCCGGATTAAAACGAGTTCTTACACTTTATACAGAGTCCCGTAGTGGCATTTAGTTGCTTGTATCACAATCTGTTATTTGATTCGTCACTAGACACGTGCGAGGTGTTTATGGGCGTAATGTTAACACTGCAAAGTATAATTGCCCGACGTCAGTATGTCTATCTGATGCACCCACTGACGTACTCACATTTGATAGGTTCTTAGAACGGAGGTCTGTTATTGTTATCATTTTGTACTATAGCGACAATTTAATTACGGCTGAAATCCCGATTACAATAATTAAAGTCAATTGATTCAGTCACGAGTCGGAAACGTGTGGACGTCTTTTTTTAAGCAGCCATCCTACAGAAGTTTGGTAAATCATTTCTCTGACTTACGGGATTTTGTTCTCAACTTCAAAACCAAATGTGCAGAATAACCTCCTATATTTAATTATGTATTTTAGACATAACAAAAAAAGTTGCATACATCATTCTGAAATATTCTAAAACATACAGCTTCTAAAACATTCTGGCCGCTTCTAGAACATGCTGGCATCTTTTAGAACATTCAAGCAGCTTATAGAACATTCTGACAGTTTATAGAACATTCTGACAGCTTTTAGAACATTCAGGCAGCTTCTGTGCATTCTGGTAGCGTCTAAAACATTCTGTAATATTCTATAACTTTCCGGTAGGTTCTAGAACATTCTGGCAGCTTCTAGAACATGCAGGCAGCTTCTAGATCATTCCGGTAGATTCTAGAACAATCAAGCAACTTCTAGAACATTCTGGCAGCTTCTATAACATCCATCCTGATTCTAGAACATCCTGGCAGCTTC
>JAGFPH010000448.1:502060-514393 GCA_018207615.1 Philaenus spumarius | reverse complement strand
CTCAAGGTGTGATCGGAGATGAGATAAGTACTCTTATCAGATGATCAAGGTGTGATTCGAAATGAGATAATACTGTCGCTTTTGCAATACGTTTATAATATAATTGATATACAGGGTGGTTGAAAAGTCTGAGAACGGCTTAATATTTCGTATATAAAGAAAATTTGAAAGTAGATGTGATTCAGGAACCTACTCTATGTAAAAATACTATTTTATTAAGATGTCAAAAATTTGGTCCGCCATTTTGGATCCACCATTTTGAATTTAACTTTTTTTAATAGGAAAGTGGTCATGTGATACATCATTTCAATGTAGAATTTTAAGACAAAATCAATGGTGAAAACCGCACATCCATATCTCAAACCGTTTGACGATTTTTGCATTTATTTACATTGAATCGTATCATTTAATGTAACAATAAAACGAAGTGCATTGTTTCTTCTTATCTATTAAATTTTAATGTCGAATAAAATTAAACATTATCAAACAATCAAATCATAAGGCATTAATTTAATGTACATAAATTTTAACAATAATGAACATAATCTTCAGATTTAGTTTGCTTTTTTCATGTGTATTGAACATTGAATTTTCATAGTTACGGAATTTTAATGTATTTATTTATAATTTATTATTATTATTATTTCATATGGTGTAACTGCCAAAACAATCGGATTAAGGATAGTAGTTAAGTTAGAGATAATAACAGCATATGTACATACAATATTGTTGTGTTTACTGTGTTGGTGCAGGATGCCGGGTTGAACAAACCAATTATTTCACATAACTTTTTTAATACCAACACAATAAACACAACGATATTGTGGGTACGTTCGCTTATCTTTAATTTAACTATTATCCTTCATACTATTGTTTTGACAGTTACACCAACTGATAGCGAATTAAAGGGCTACAAAAAACATATCTTGACTTTTTTTATTAAACTGTACGGTTTTTGGGAAAATTTAAGTTTAAAATTTTTTAACAGCCGCCATTTTGAAACACATGAATGGATATAATCTTTTTTTCTTCTTAAGGTAGATCACTGTTAGGTTAAACTGCATGCCAAGTTTTAACTCAATCGGTAGATTAAGTTTTAACATTTCTCTAGATACCAATTCTTTTGTAAAACAAATGACGGTTATACGGAAAACGAAGCTTTTCCGGACCTATGTTCATACGAACAATTTTTCTTATGTTTAGCTGTTTTATCCGTTCCTCCTGAAACACCTTGAATATAAAAAAAATTCCAAAAACGCGAAAAATATTAGTTTTTTTGTATGTGCCTGTATACTTACAACTATGAAAATACGTGAATTCGTAGAGACAATCTTGAGCCACATTTTGGCACCAAAATAATCAAAAACGGAAACGAAATTTTTATGACATATCAATTTTAAAAATATACCGCAAAAGATGAATAATATTACCATAATAATAAATAAAATTACAAGTTACCTATAATAATCCCATAAAACCGAGTGTACGTCCGTGAGTAACAATATAATATTTAATTATAATACAGTAAGCCTATTTAATTGATGTTTCCTTTGTTTTGTTTTAATATTTGAAACCTAACCTAAAACAAGTTGTTGATTGTGTAAAGTAAATAATTTATATTAAACGTGTTAAGTTGGTTGCTATGGTAATGAATATATATGCATTGAACAAACATGACGGGTTGGTTCAGTGACAATAGGCCACACATAGAAAATTGTATTTCAAATCATTTGATTCGAATCACCTGTTTTACCTGTTATAGGGATAGGAGTGATCCCCAGTATTTTGATCATGTTCAACCCTTTAAGTCAATATTTTGCAAAACCCTTTCTTAGTGCACCTCTACATAGTGGAATTAACGTACCCTGAAAGTTTGGACTATTTTGCATCTTTTTTTATTATTATTTAAACAGCTGCCATTTGTAACGAATAAAGCTTTTGAAGTGAGGTTTGCGGCATTCAACTCAGCTAGACCAGGCCTTTAAAATTATGAAAATGCTTACATTTAAGATTTTCTTCTGACTTTTTGTGGACCATCCACCATTGGAGGTTCAGTTTCAATAAATAGAGGAGCATTGGGAAATAGACTTTGATACCCTAAATCAGTTTGAAATGTTTTAGTTTTTTTTACTCAATTTGTTTAAAAAAATATTAAACCGTTTCCAGATTTTTTAACCATCTTGGGGAAAGTTTACACCTTTTTATAAATTACTAGCTGACCCGGCAATGCTTTGCTATTGCTTAATTTGAAACTTTGAAAGCCTGTAATTCGTATCCCTGAGGGCCGATGTAAATTATAATGGGATTCTGCTCATTGCTTGATTTACCTAACCTAAAATTATACTCATTTTTTGATCCAAATCAGTTGTTGATCAAAATCAGCTGTTGATCGAAATCAGCTCTTTTAAGTTTTTCATACGAACAGCTGTTTCTGATAAAATCAAAAGAAATATTTCTTCTTCATCCTTAAGATTGACCTTCCATAAGATTAACATTGAAACTTTGAGGGCCACTGGGGCGTAGCCCTAATGTCCTAGGACTTTGGTAAATGGCCTAAAACCTTCCCAGGGTTAACCTGTGTTAATATGCAAAATTTCAAAGCGATCGGATGGACGGTTTGGTAACACATAAAGGACAAACATACAGACAAACGTACATACATTGAATTTTATATATATAGATAAACAGCTACATTTTGTAACGAATAAAGCTTTTGAAGTGCGGTTTGCGGCATTCAACTCAGCTAGACTAGGCCTTTAAAATGATGTACATCTTGACCTATGCTTACATTTAAGATTTTCTTCAAACTCCTTGTGGACCGTCCCCCCTTGGAGCTTCAGTGTCAATAAGTGCCCTGGGAAATAGACTTTTATACCCTAAATCATTTTGCACAATTTAAAATTTTTAAATATATTATAACGTTTCCAGACTTTTTCTCCACTCTGTATACAGATTCCATTATTAATTTCTTCGTTATAATTTTAATAACTTATAAATAATTTGATATATCAATACTAAATAAAAAGCTATTACAAGATAATATTTGTATCTTTGTTTTAATATATATAATAATAAATATATAAATACAAAATTTTTGACAAATAGGCCTACTGTTTTATTAAATTACTAGCTGACACGTACGGCGTTGCCCGTGGTGGTTAGTATTTTCAGTCTTTTTAACGTAATTGTAATCTTTTGAAGTGTTCAGTTAGTGAGTGGTATTTGGCTTTTATATATATAGATCTTAAATAATAAAAGCACTATTGTCAAAATAATAAAAGATCTGAAATTATGATTTTAGTAACTTTGATCCCCCCAAACCCCTCCTAAAATTTCGAAATTTTTCATACCCTTTCTTAGAGAGCGCCTAAGGCCCTAGAGGAAGCTACATACCAAATTTCATTCCAATCCGTTCGGGCGTAATTTAAGGATGATCAAAAACGCATTGAAAACGCAAGGAAAAATGCAAAAACGCCTATTTCTGGCGTAATTTTGGGAGAATCTCAAACATTTTTTAACAGACTACTTTTAGGCCTTAAACGAACCTAAGTACCAAATTTCAACATTTCTGCCAATTAGTTCTCTAAAAAGCTGAGAAAACGCAAAAAATCGCTAGAAAAACGCGAATATTGGGCGTATCTTTGGGATGTTTTCAAAATCCGTTCTTAGTGCGAGTCTAAAGGTCCAACTGAACATGCATGCCAAATTTGAACTCATTTGGTTCAGTAGATTTTTAGTTCTGCTGATGAATGAATCAGTGCCATTTCGCTTTTATATAGATAGATATCTAAATATTCTCATCATTTAGATGAGTTAACCAGTTAAAAATTCCCAGTTAAATACATTTACCGAGTTAAAAATTCCATCAGAATAGTTAGGTACATAAAGATACATAAAGTTTGTTCTTTTAAAATGGTATTTTTTAAATTATGTATTTCCGATTTGTAGTTAATTAATCTACCTGTATTTTTCCCGGGGGCTTACTAGTATTATTATAATTCCACGTAAAACTGTAGGTCCCGTCTTTATTAGCCTTAAAGTGCAAAACAGCAGGACGTTAAAAAAAAGAAGAAAATACAGTATTATAATAATAAATAAAATTGCAAATTACCTATTTTATTCTAATGATTACAAGGCTAGAGTGTAAAAAGAAAATTAGGTTATCTCCACTATTTTAGATGTCCACTAGTTTCAAAACTGTATCCCCTTAAACCAATTTTGTGCCGGTAACTAGGTTAGCAGTTCCGTTAATGAAATACTTCAAAGTAATATTGCAAATCAGCTGTTGGCGTAAACAAGTCGTCACGGCTGATCGAAGTGAGATGTAATAACACAGTGTAAAGTGATTCCAAGAACGTTGATTAAATCAGCTGTTTTCTTATCAAACTGGCTTGCTCCGCTCGGAGGCAAACTTCGAACACCTGTTACAGACTACAGTACTGTTAGTTTGTTGGATGTAGTTTAAAGTCCGTCCACACACATCAGTGGTGTTACCTCTCCACTCCGTAAATCATAATTAAATAGAGGGCTTCGCTTCGCTCACCAACCCTCGTTTATTTGCTTTTACCTAACCTAAAAAACTGTTAGTTGTGAAGAATAATTATCTGGTTCTAAATTTTAAAAATTGGTTGTAAATAAACATGTTTTGGTCAATTGTTGGCCTAACTTAAAATTATGTCAAGTTTTTGATCCATATCAAATATAAAGTATTATAATTCAAACATCTGCTGTTACATATTATGAATAAAACAGCTGATTTCGATCAAAAGCTTGACATAATTTTAGGATATGCCTATACTGATCCAACATAAATCTCGAATTCATTTTCATTGTATGTAATATAATAGTACAGACCGTATATTTTTCCGTCAGTGACCTCTTTTTGTTTGTTTATATGACGCGTTTCGGGACATCTATCCCATCATCAGAATATCTCGTGAATGGAACTCGTCAAAACATTATGTACACAACACACAAACACATAAAACAACAATACATTTAAAAACACCGTTAATAGCTATACACCTTTATGGCCACCGGATGTCGACTCATTTACATTCGTTACCATAGCAACCATCTTGTCAAATTTAGAAACAGTTTATTATTATTCACAACCCAAAGCTTTTTAATGTTAAGTTAACAAAATAAAAGGAAACGCAAACAAAAATCAACGTTAGGCTTACTGATTATAATTCAAACATCTGTTGTTATATATTATAAATAAAACAGCTGATTTCGATCAAAAGCTTAACACAATTTTAGGGTATGCCCGTACTGAACCAACTTATGTCTCGAATGCATTTACATTCATTACCATCTTGTCAAATTTAGAATCGATTTTATTTAACAACCAACAGCTTTTTTAGGTTAGGTTAATATCTCTCCATTATGTAAAAAGGAATTAAATCATCCACGCAAAACCTCTGGAACTACTTCGTACCTTTACCGCAAAATTTTGAATTTTATCTAGTATTAGTTAAATTTAAAACCATTTATTCCGTTTATTTTGTATCATAAAATTGTTTGCATGGTCTCATTTTAACCACAATCACAATACGCGTCAATTTTGCGTTTTACATTTTTTTTAAATCACGTTTATTTGCTATGTAATGGACATTTTTTAAGAATTAAGTTTGAATTTTTTTTTCTTACACAATAAAAAGTGAATAATTAAAAGTAAATCGCAAGCCGGATCCGCAATTTTATAAAGAATGCTTAGTTTTCTCTCACCTAGCAATTACAAAAGATAAATTTATAAAATGGTTTCAAATGAGACAATGACAAAGCGCTCAGCTCCAAAAAACTCCACTATTGGATACCGCTATAGGATGAAGCGCTGGCTACTTTCTCTTTTGCTGGAGCAGAGCCTTAATTTTTTTCAGTACCGTATATACAAAGAGACTACTTCTAAACTAAGCAATATCTTAAAACCTATCGGACGCATGTTATATTGTATTATTTGCTAGTTTTGACATGTTGAATAACATGGTAAAATTTGGTAAAATGGTTGCGATACCCTGAGTAATAAATGTACGAGGTCTGTCTAAAAATTTCGGTGAAAAAACATAAAAACAGAATGTACATTACAAACACCTTTATTGGTCTACAAAATACTCTCTCCACCAGACACAACGCACTTCCTCAACGTTCGTATAGCGCCTCAAAACTGTTGGAGAAGTCGTCATGTAGAATCGTTTCCAGAATTACCGTCACTCGGTTCTGAATCCCTTCGACGTCCGCAATCTGTGATCCCTTTAAGGCCTTCAGCAGGCGCCAGATCTGGAGAGTACGGTGGGTGTTGCAAAACTGTCACGCCACGCTAAGTCAAAAATTGGCGTACAATGATGCTGGTATGCGATGGTGCATTGTCGTGCAGTAACATCCAATTTCCGGCATTTGTGGCCTAACAGGCCGGATGCGCTGCAACAAACGTTTGAGAACCTCCAAATAGAATGCGGCATTCGCCGTTTGGCCAACAGGAACGAATTCCTTATGGATGTTCCTTCTTTGTCAAAAAATGTGATCAAGTCTTCACTTTTGATTTTTGTACGCGGCTTTTTCTTTGACGCGGTGAAGAAAGTGACCGCCATTCCATTGATTGCCTTTTCGTTTCGGGATCGTATTGGTAACACCAAGTCACGTCTCCTGTGACAATGGAACCCAGAAAAGTCGGATCCTGATCACAAATAACGATGAAATTGCCACTGGCCTCAAAACGTCTTGATTTTCGATCAGCTGTTATGATGTGTGGCACAAATCGTGAACAAATCTTGCGTTTGCCCAATTCTGCATGGACGATGGCCCCCAATGTGTCTTTGCTCTTCTCCTATTAATCGCAGAGTCAATCGACGATCTTTTTTAGCATCGCTCGCACACGTTCAATGTTTTCCGACGTCCTGCTTGTGAATGGTCGTCCCTAACGCGTTCGTCCTCCACCGATACTTTGCCAGCGCGAAAGAGTGCAAACCAATCGTACACACATTTCCTACTCACAGCATCCTGCGCGTACACTTGCACCAACATCTCATGGGTTTCTGTCGCCGTTTTACCCAATTTGAAGCAGAACTTAATGTTGTGTCGTTACTCCATGGCTTTTCGAAGCACACTACTCGGAACACTCTGTTGCAATGACTGTAAAAGTATTGCAAATAAAAGCCTCGCGTAATTCCCGACAGATGGCAGGTCCAGACATGTTCATGCATGCACGCGCAGTGTTCCAAGCGTTGAATACCGATATATCAGGCCATTTACTAAACGTTTCAGACAGACCTCGTATATACTTATTTCATACTTAAAGTACATGAAGCAAATATTTCGAATATGCCCCAGTGTAAAGTCATATTTTGCGATGTTTTAGTTATTGAATAACTTCAATTCGGCATACCACGAGTGTTCCACAAGGTCTTTAACGCGTTAAAAAAATTCACTCTTACTGGTGAAGGTTTAGCAAAGCCTTGTCATAAAACAGTTGTTTGATTGTTAAGAAAATTCCAGACTTCATTAAAATGTTTTATCACAAACTGTAATGCTACTAAGAACAATCGTTCGTTATCAAAGACTAAACATATGCGAGTACCAACTAATAGATTAGTCAAATCAGCTGTTTCAGGCACCATTAGTATGTACTGAATCTAAAATAATAAACGGTACCAGGAACTGGCACATACTTTCTCACAAATACATTTAAATTACTAAACAGGTTTACTGTGACTTGTAGGGTGGGGTAGGAGAGTTTTTTTATTAAAGTTGGAGATTAACTAATAAGTATTATTATTATTATTATTATCTAGAGAGAAAACTATTCGATCGATTTCGAAAAAATTTGCACCAAACACGTCAATTAAGTCTTCATAGATGCACGAAAAAGGGTTTTGAACAATTTTGAAAAACAACCCGCTTTATGACCAAAAAACCCCCAAAAACGGTTATTATTATTAGCTAAACGAGAATTTTTAGAAAGATGCAGGTTTCTGTATATGGTAGGGCATATTAAAGGCTACAAATAAGCCAAATTTTATCAAAATCGTTAGAGCCGTTTTTTTATAAAAAAATAATAACTGATTTTTTGGGGGTTTTTGGCCAAAAAGGGGGTTGTTTTTCAAAATTGTTCAAAACCCTTTTTCGTGCATCTATACAGGCGTACTGGACATGTCTGGTGCAAATTTGGTTGAAATCGATCGAATAGTTTTCTCTCTAGCTTTGTATACATACAGACATACAGACATACAGACATACAGACATACATACAGACATACAGACAGACATTTTGTAAAAACCACTTTTTTGGACTCAGGGGGTCCCAAAACGGATATTTCCACAAAAATCTCAACTTCGATTTTTTTGCGATCACTATACTTTCTCTATACTATAGTATAGTGAGAAAGTAAAAATTGTTTGAATTCAAAGGCGCCCATACTAGGGGGGAGGAAAAATGTATATTGATAATGAATTAAAAGTCGGTGTTTCGTAGAAGTGTTTTAGCACTAGAAAATGTAAACAGTGTTATTTTATTTTACACTAGGGGGTAAAATACCCCGGCGGAGACCCATGGCGAAACCAACGCAAACAGATTATTGTGTACTCTGACATTTTCACGGAAATTTCTACTGAGCGGTGAACTATTCATAGCTAATGTACGATAGAGATCGAAATAGACACAACCATCCACAATAATTCGTGGAGAATAATAAACCGACTCTATAATTGCCAAATTGTTTCATTGCTATGGTAATGAATGTAAATGCATTCACGAAACGTGTTGGTTCAGTATAGGCCCAACTTAAAATTGTGTAAAGTATTTTATCCAAATTATTTGTTTTATTTATAAAACACTAGCGGACCCGGCAATGCTTCGCTAATGCATGGTTTAATTTCAAGGGTAGTTATTCCATGTCATCCCTTTAACTTATGTAATGGAATTGAAAATGTGTTTTATATAAATTAAGAATAATATTAAGTAATGTTAGCTTTATAGTTTGTAGAAATTTACTGCAGTTTATTTTTATTGTATAAGGATAGTTTCTCCATTTAAATATATTTGTTTGTAGTGACTATATTCAATATCCTAGTACTACAGTAATATATGTAAGTTGTGAAATTTTAGTATAATTAGTTGAGTAGTTTTTGAGAATATAGAAAAAGTTAGCGTTTGGATTACTATTTCAATTTTATGGTACTTATTCCATTTCATCCCTTAGACTTAAGTAATGAAATGGCAAATAGTTTTTTTATATACCTTAAACATAATTTTACATAATTTTAGTTTTATAGCTTGTAGGAAATTAACTGAATTTGTTTATTGTATAGTGTTAGCAACCCCATTTCAACCCCTTAAAATGTAGTAATTTTAACGTCTAAACACTCCTGGCAATGGTATGGATAAACTGTGAAATTTTTAGTGAAATCGGTCGAATAGTTTTAGAGTCTATAGAGGACAAAGAAACATTAATTTTTATATATAGAGTTGACATATGTTTGAATTGAATACAGTAAGCATTTTTTATTGATTTTTGGACGACATAAAAAAAGCTGTTGGCTATGAAGAATAATAAACTGATTCTAAATTTTCTAAGTTGGTTGCTATGGTAATGAATATAAATAAACATGCTTTGCGAAGCTTTTGATCCTAAGAGCTGTTTTATCCGAATTTTTTACTATTTTTACGCTTTTAAAATTGTTGTAAAATCCTTTTTTAGTGTGCGCCTTGGCCCCATATGAATACTCCTTACGTGTGGGTATCTTTAAATTCACGTATTTGTATTTTAAGTAGTTTGCTTCATGTTGATTCTATGTTGAACCCTCTTATATGTAATATAGATATTATATTTTTTGTTTTACAAGAGCTCACAAGCATGGGTATTATTTCCACTTATAGAAGAGAAGAATGAGAGGGTGACCCTTCCTCTCAAACGGTCTGCCAAATTCAAATTAATTCATCTTGGTGTAGCGTGAGTTCACCTAAATTAATTAATTGTATTGTTTCTTTTTGTTTTGTTTTTTGTGAGGTTCTTGTGTAAAATCAGAGTTCCGATCATTATTAGTTTTTGTTTCAAACAGCTCATAAATATTAAATGGGAAATAACAAAAGAATTTTTGGTCATCGAATTATGTATTTATTTACCTCATTCATGGCATACAAAGATCAGAAGAGCTGAAGTGTACATATGAGTTGTCTTACACTAAATACAATAACATTTTAACAAATGTAATAGTTTAAATTAGATTGAACAGTAAATATAAGAGGTATAAAAGATAAAAGACATGATTACAGACCCAACGACAATGGTATAGCCTCAAGCACTACTTGTTCAAGTACTCTCTCACTGAGTAAAATGCTCGCTCAGTGAAGTATCTTTTTAAGTTTTCTCAAATTCATTAATAGAATAAATTTCTTTCAAATACTGAGGAAGTCCATTGTACAACTTCAATCCTAAGTAATAAACCCCATGTTCAAAAACTTTCAGTCTATGAATTGGGTATTGTAGTATTTGCTGACCGAAGAAATCATATTGGTGCTGACTGACTTGTGCACTTGTTGGATTTGAAATAGAGCAAAACGATCAAAAATATAAACACATGGCAGGGTTAAAAATTAGATTTTTAAATATATCTACACGAATCTCTATACTTCAAATTACAAATTATTATAATTATAATTATTTATTTTTAGGCAAAAAATGTTTATGGACTACAGAATTACCCCAGATGACTACGCCAAATCTGAGGTGTGAGTAAACGTGAGCATAATAGATGATGGGTAACTGCAAGTTTTTTGAGATTGCACGAAGTGGAAAGCACGGAGAGTTAAGTTTATTTAAAAAAGAATGGAAATGACATTTCCACTTTAATTTTTCCCCCAACAATTCAAAAGAGTTTTGAAGAGTAATGCATTAATGGTTTCTGAAAAGGGAAAACAATTTTATTTCTTACATATTTTAATCGAAAATGAATCATTTGTGTTTTACTTGGGTTTAATTTTAAACCGTTAACTGAAAACCCATTTTCAGCCATTGTTAATATAAATGACAAGGATTTTTCTAAATCGTTAATGTTTCTCCAGAAGTATCATCAGCAAATTATACAGCTTTAGTTTCACCTACATTATATCATAAATCATTTACATAGATCAAGAACAGTTAAGTAGTGGTCCCAATATTGAGCCCCGATTGATTTGAAGGTTACATTTTGTTTTCAAATTGGTTACGATAAATAAAACTAAATTATATTTTTGTACTAATGTTGAGCATTTTGTATTTGATAAGCTAAGTTGATTTTTTTTCAAAATGCTAAAGAGATGGAATAAAATTCAGTGCGATTTTCAAGCATTTTCATTAGTAGTATAAGTAGTTCAGTATTTTAATAACAGGAGTGAATTTTTCAACAAGGTCAGAACTGGACCTTTTTGAGGCAAACAGCCAAATTGGCTTCCCAAATCTTAAAGGTTTTCCTGGGGAGGTCCCCGGACCCTTCTTTGCCAGGGTATATTGTGTTTAATACTGTGCAAAGCCGCTGGACTGGTGAAGGAATGTCTCAATATAAAAAATCCCCACAAGGAAAATGATGGAATTGAGTTGGGCTCGAGAATATGTTATACAAGGGATTGGGTTGGCTGACACAGAAGCACATCTACCGGAACCAATGTGCTGCATTAGCTGTACCATGGCAATGGGCGCAGTGAACAAACTGGGGCAGGGAAAGCAACGACAAAGATGCTGTAAAATACCCTGTCATGTACAAAATTAATTAAGCTAAACCGACATCACCTCAGAAGAGTTGCACTCATAGCTGGACGCAGTCATTTTAGGAAACATCTAGCAGCAGTACGTATCTTGGACATTTCTTATGATAGAGATAGTCCTTGTCTGACATTTTTCAGGTTACAGAGACGGCGTGCCTGACATATTTTAGGTTAAATAAAGCGCGTGCCCGATATTTTCTAGGTTTGACAGAGCGCCTGTCTGACATTTTTTAGGTTAGAAAGAACCCGTGTCAGACATTTCTTAGGTTACAGAGATGTTAAATGTAGATGTTAAGGTTATAGAGATGTAATTTCTTAGGTCTTACATCTTTTAGGTTAAATAAAGCGCGTGCCCGACATTTTTTATGTTTGACAGAGGGCCTGTCCGACATTTTTTAGGTTCGACAGAGGGCTTGTCCGAAATTTTTTAGGTTAAAAAGAACCCGTGTCCGACATTTCTTAGGTTACAGAGATGGCGTGTCTGACATCTTTTAGGTTAAATAAAGTACGTGTCCGACATTTTTTAGGTTAGATAGAACTCGTGTCCGATATTTTAAAGAAAGTGCGTGCATGAAATTTGTTAGGTTAGAGAGAGT
>JAGFPH010000448.1:482062-502050 GCA_018207615.1 Philaenus spumarius | reverse complement strand
ATAGAGAATATTTTAAGGATTACAATAACGAAATAAATATGACTCTATCGCTGTTTATCTCTTAGATATGGACAAAATAAATATCTTTCAAAAGTGAAGTGGGGTAGGGTGGTAGAAAGAGAGGGGGAGAGGCGGGGAATTTTCAGAAAATATTCCTTATATAATCAACTAACATCCATGAAAAAATCAGCTTTTCACTAAATAGTTCCGGCACAAAACATTTATTGAGTGGGCTAATAGTCGCCCGCCCGTAATCGCAGCCA
This sequence comes from Philaenus spumarius, assembly GCA_018207615.1. Lineage (NCBI taxonomy): Eukaryota > Metazoa > Arthropoda > Insecta > Hemiptera > Aphrophoridae > Philaenus > Philaenus spumarius. The sequence continues at coordinate 501,787 of JAGFPH010000448.1, read as the reverse complement.
AAAATTGCTGCCTCCCCCCTCTCTACTGCGCCAGCTCGCACGAAAATAAGCAAACCTTTACATCATTAAATTCACAATTAAATAATCTACAACTTTTATTCGTGGTTTCTTTCTGTAATATGACATCCAAAAAGCCTATACGCAAAAATACAGAGTTTTAGGGTAAAAAAATAATTTTTCGGGCATTTACATGTATTTATAAAAAAAACTATTAGGTGTGCCGTAAAAATAACAACACAAGGTTAAGGTGTAACAAACACAACAAAAAAACATTCAACTTGATCCGATTATGAGTACCGTAGATTTAGGGGTTTCCGCAGTTTTTTACATTTTCATTCTTTGAAAGGGTAGGGGGAGAGCTCCAGGGGGATTTTTGGGGACTTTTGTAAAAATGATCCTCTGGTAGTGGTTTATCGATTGGAAGAAATTCAGCTTTACCCAAATTTTTTTCCTACCAAAACCTTTATTGACTGGGCTATTGTCATTTTGAATAAGATTACATCTTGGCTGTGTTTATGAAAGTTATTATTTTTTAATTATTATTACTTGGAAGCAGGCAAATATATTACTATTTTGCAAATTTTAAAACTTATGAAAAGTGAACACCTCTGTAATTTTAAAGTATGTTTATTTTTTAGAATCTGTATCAGACAGCTATTTCTGTTTTTTCCTCCGATAAAACTACCTAATATTTCTGTACACAATATTATTTAATTAAATGTACACAATAATATTTAAATTTTATTAATATTGTTAAATTATTGTTGTTCTTGAACTTTACATGTATAAACAGATTCAACTTTTATTCTGGAATTGTGCATGAGAAATTTAACATAAGTGTTAAAATATTTGTTACGAAAAATACAAAAATAGTTTACTTTAAAATCAAAAGCATGTTCTGACTTTAAATGATGCTTCATTAGGTTGGTTCATCATAATGTGTTGTCTGACCTTTATAAGGAAAGTGTACCACTATATGTCTAACATTTTGTTTTCACTACTTTCCTCCAAAGTTCCTTAATGTCTAATCAAAGAATTAATACGAATACATTTTCGTAAAATTCTCAGGAAATTCTGAAGTTGTCCAGCATGTTGGTACCATTGCTTCAATTGTAGTTATATAATGAATATTTATAGTTTTAGGGGTTGTTCGATTCCGGTGTTCATCCCTTAAACGCAAATAATCAAAATGCTAGAGCTATAATTTCGTTACATATAACATGGAAAGCAATTGAGCAAAATTTCACCTCGGCCTTGCGGCCTCGGGTGCTTTGCTCGCGGCGTATAAACCCGGCCGTCGTTAATTTGAACCGGGTACTTTTATGGTATTTTACGTTTTGATCTATTTTGAGGGAGCCAAGCGAGCTTTAAGGTCGTGTAAAAACAAAATGTACAGAATAATATCCTACATAAATTTTGTTTACATAAAACCATAAAAAGCTTAATTTTATTACGAATAATCTAAAAAATAGTTACTTTAGTTCAAAAAACGTGTTTTTTTTTTTTTTTCTAACGAACTTGTCCGAGTGACTTAGACAACCAACGTGTGTCCAAATTTGATCCGAATCTGGCTTAAAATGCCGCCGTTATAGTGCGAACACATATATACATAACATGTATTATAAATGTTAATGGCATCCCAAAACTTATTCTGGGGACCTTGATCGGTGCTCATTTACTTTTTCCGACCTTAGGTCTTTGTGTCACTGCAATAGCTCATCTTTCCTACAATAATTATCTATGAAGCCAGAGACCTTAAACTTGGCACATATTATGCTTAATTTAGATAAAATAAATACAACTGTATTGAGATTGCTTTCATTTAAGGGGTAAAATATTGTTCGTACCTAATGTAATAAACGGTACCAGGAACTGGCACATACTTTCTCACAAACACATTTAAATTACTAAACAGATTCACTGTGACTTGTAGGGTGGGGTAGGAGAGTTTTTTTATTAAAGTTGGTGATTAACTAATAAATATTATTATTATTATCTAGAGAGAAAACTATTCAAACGATTTCGAACAAATTTGCACCAAACACGTCAATTAGGTCTTTATAGATGCACGTAAAAAGGTTTTGAAAAATTTTGAAAAACAACCCCCTTTATGGCCAAAAACCCCCCAAAAATCAGTTATTATTATTAGCTAAACGAGAATTTTTAGAAAGATGCTGTTTTTTTGAATATGATAGGGTACATTAAAGGCACAAATAAGCCAAATTTTATCAAAATCGTTAGAGCCGTTTTTTATAAAAAAATAATAACTGATTTTTTGTGGGTTTTTTTGCAAAAAAGGGGTTTGTTTTTCAAAATTGTTCAAAACTCTTTTTCGTGCATCTATACAGGCGTACTGGACATGTCTGGTGCAAATTTGGTTGAAATCGATCGAATAGTTTTCTCTCTAGCTTTGTATACATAGTACAGACATACAGACAGTCATACAGACAGACATTTTGTAAAAAACACTTTTTTGGACTCAGGGGGTCCCAAAACGGATATTTCCACAAAAATCTCAACATCGATTTTTTTTGCGATCGCTATACTTTCTCTATACTATAGTATAGTGAGAAAGTAAAATGTATTTCATAGATAGATGTGAAATACACCTCAAAACACGATTTGTAGTGTTTACGTTCGTTCTGACCATTTACGTAGGAATAAAAATGAACATAGATTTGGACGAAACTCACTTGGCGTTTTTTGGGTTCGTGGAATCTGGCGGTTCTGAAATTTTTTCTTTTTGCGTGTAATGGTGAGGATCAATATTTTACCCGAAAGTCAATATTTACTGCGAGCGAAGCCGCGCTACTACCTCGTACTAAATATCTCTATGTTCTTCACATTTATTATATTTCAGGACAAACTATTGGCTGCCAACTTGAGTATATTTAATTGGCGAGATTATTTTCAATCTCGGCGTATTTTTGATAAAGCCAACCCGTTTACGTGTAAATAGGACATGAAATTTGGATTTTTAGCTAATTGCCATAGGAAGCATGAGCTATTGCAGTGGCTCTTATAGTGAGACCTAAGGTCGCGAGTGGTCAATGAGCACCTATCATGGTCCCCAGAACACGTTTTGGAGGAGCCTTTAAAAATTGTATACATATTTGTAATATATATTTTCGCACTCTAACGGCTGCATTTTACGCCCGATTTGGTCCAGATTGGTACACATGAGTTGGTTATCTAAGTCGCTAGAATGAGTTAGTTAGGCTAGGGACACACTATCTGAGAGATCGCCCGGACGGGCTTTATCCGGAACCGGGCCCGAGTGGATCAGATTGTGTTGACAGAACACACTATCCGAGCGAATGCCCGGAGTCGATCAGTGAACAGTTGTTTAGCTCAGTTGTGCTTTGACAATGCAACTGTCAATACGTAAGAAATTGGCTGTGCTGTGTCTTCTTCGTCACAGACGAAAGAAGAAGAGGGACAGGCGTTTTTGGATCCATCCAATTATCGAAAAGAGGTTTTTGTTGGGAGCTTTTTATACTTTGTTCTTCGAGCTAAGATCAGATAACAAGACATTTTTATAATCTAATATTAATAATCGAAATTAATAAATCTACGTCAATATCCAAAGACGACGACATCCCGTAAATGCAAGTCTCAAAATATTTCAGCACACAAGCCACAGGGATGCACAGTTGCACACACGTCTAGGGTTGAAAAAAAACTGCCAATGGCTGAATGGCTCCGTTCTCTTTCCTGGTCCCGGGTGATTGACCGTCTAGTATGTTCTTTGTCATAAGACAAAATGCTTCTCTACTTGATACCGTGACTCAAACGGGCTAACTCTCGGCCGAGCGAGTAGAGAATACCCGGACGTGCTTCCGAGACCCGTCCGGGCAAACTGTCGTCCGGACGTAGTGTGTTCTGCCTCATGCCTCCCTATGTATCACCACTCGGGCCCGATTCCGGGTAAAGCGATCTCTCGGATAGTGTGTCCCTAGCCTTAGCCAGAAAAATTCCACGTTTTTTTTTTTAACAGAAAGTAACAATTTTTGAGGCTTTTTGTATTTGAATGAAAGTTTTTCCGGATTTTATCCAAAACAATAAATACAGAAGACTATTCTGCATATTTCATTTTTGTACTCTAAATCCATTAAAAAACGTAAAATACCTTAAAAATACCCGGTTCAAATCCATCAAAGCGAGTTTTTCCGCTGCGAGCGGAACGAAGCAGCGAGTGAGCCAGGGATGGAGGCTGAGGTGCAAACTAATTCTACTAATATGTTTCGTTCACGCAGGGCTTCGAGAGAACAACAATTTTCCAAATAATTGGTTGAAACCCTAAAACATATAAACTTAATTTAGGAAATTCGCTTGACTCACGCCAGCGGTTCAGCTGTGTGGTCGAATTATTATGTTTCTGAAAACTTCTAGCTTCTTGTAGGGTGGGAGATGAAACAATAACTCCCACTTGAAAGATATTTGAACTCCCATGATTTATCAAACAGCAAAAAGTACACATTTAGTAAAAACATATTTTAATGACCCGTTTCAGATTGTAGGCGAAAACTAAACAATGAAGGCCATTAAATTGAAACTGTTTGTAATAACCAGTACTTGTAATTTAGTTGATTAACTCGGAGTACTGAAGTACAGCACCATTAAAAGATTGTAGGCTACAAAAAGGTTATTTAGTTAGAACGAAATTTGAGCTCGATAAGACGGAACTCTACCGCGTTCCTAAATACCGGCCTAGAAGAATACAATGTTAATTATAAGATAAGAAGAGTTAGTATTGTATCAAAGAATACTTAATCATTCTATTCAGTGATAAGAGACAATGGCTTCCGGATTGTCAAGGAGGACAATACATTGAAAGATGGATAAGGTCATTATACAGCCTCACGTATACATATACAGTACCGCAATACTGTCAATGTACCCGCCAGTAACATCTTCTGTAGCACAACATTACCCCATCTCGAGGTAGTCCGTGTTGTATTTCTACAGGACAGGGTTGCCAGGTGTGACGAAATTTCACAACAGTAGGGAAATTCAATGTACTTTAAAACGAGAGAGGGAAATTTTGGGGAAATTAAAGGAACTTTAAAAAGGTAGAGGGAAATAGATTGTATTTTAAAAACGGAGAGGAAAATATTGGGGAAATTGTATTCACTTTAAAAAGGGAGAGGGAAATCGAATGCTCTTTAAAAAGGGAGAGGAGAATAGCGGAAACATTTAATACACGTTAAAACGAAAGAGGGAAATTTAATGCACTTTTAAAATGGAGAGGAGAATAGCGGGGATATTTAATGCACGTTAAAACGAAAGAAGGACATTTAATGCACTTTTGAACGGACGTCGGAAATTTAATGCTCTTGGAACAAGGAAAGGGAAATAAGGGGAATCATTTAATACACTTTAAATCGGGAGAGGGAAATATTTGGTTAATTTAATGCACTTCAAAACGGCAGAGGGAAATAGTGGGAAAATACAATGCGCTTTAAAACGGGAGAGAGAAATAGAATGCACTTTAAAACGGGAGAAACAGTAGGGGAATTAAATGCACTTTAAAACGGGAGAGGGAAATCGTAGAATTTAAAGCATTATTTTTAAAACGGGAGAGGAAAATGGCGGGGAAATGGAATGCGCTTTAAAACGGGAGAAGGAAATAGAATGACCTTTAAAACGGGGAGGGAAATAGAACGCACTTTAAAACGGGATAGGGGGATTTCATGCACTTTAAAACGGGAGAGAGAAATAGTGGAAACATTTTTCCACTATCAAACGGGAGAGGGAAATAAAGGGGAAATTAAAGCACTTTAACGGGAGAGGGAAATAAAATTCCCTTTAAAAAGGGTATGGAAAGTAGTGGGGACATTTATTGCACTTTAAAACGGGAGAGGGAAAGAACGGGGATATTTAATGCACTTTAAAACGAAAAAGGGAAATAGTGGAGAAATTAAATGCTCATTAAAACGGGAGAGGAAAAGAGCGGACAGTTTATGATGGCCCGTGAAATATCGCCGCATTACAAAATCACTCTGTATACAATTTCCAATACCTCTTTGTATGAAATCTTTAAAGAAAAAAATTACAACATTCGCATATTGCTGTGTTAACTTAAATTTGAAAGGAACGATGCGGACAAACGAAACAAATTACATTACGGCGCGGCGGTAATTTAGTCCATTAAAAAAATACTTTGAACCTTGACAAATAAATACGTTTCTCTGGAAGTATTTGCAAGCAAGACCCGAGGCCAGGCAAGACGACCGAATGGAAAATCCCTCCCCACTGTAGTTTACAGTTAGGCGTCATTAGGAAAGTAAATCATTTCACTTAAATAAGGATCAGGTCAGGTTGAGTAACTATTGCGCCATGTTAATTAAAGAGATAATCCGTTACGTGACACTCAAAAAGTCTTTATACAGGGTAATCAAGTCAAGAAGGCCACCATTAGGATCTCAGAAAGTATTCATTTTACAGGAAACTTTAAATCGGGAACCTATCCTTGTCTTTTGAGAAATTAAAAAATATGTATAAATGGAATCCAATTTCCATGGCGGTAAACTTTCGAATTTCTTATGGAACACCCATAATTATATTTTGTATGGCATGCTTAATAGCCCAGTCAAATGTTACACAAAAAATGCGTGAACTTACATTAAATGGAGCATTAATGATTTTTGGAGAGGTGTTTCGGACCGTTACTGGGACTACAAATCCAGATTTGCAACCCTCAAAAACCTGTGCTCGCAGACTGGTGGTCGAAAAACTGTGATTTTTTCGAACTTTTTTCGGTTTTTGTAAAATATCTCCTAAACTATGCGTTTTGTGGGAAAATGTGTCCTTAGCTTTTTAAAAGTATATTAAATTTGCTACAAAAAATGAGATCAAAATCGTTTTTGTAAGTTAAATAGTTACGGAGATACGGCTTTTCAAAGATTGACCTTTTTTTCCAAAAAGTTAAAATTCTAAGTTTTCTATACGTTTCAAGATGGATACCGGCAAAAAAAATGACACATCCTACAGAAAATTCAAGAATATGGAAGTTATATGGAATTCATTCAATAAGCTTTAATTTGAGCTAAGGATGGTCCTTGTAGCTCAGATAGTCTTGTCGGAAATGACAAAAAACAAAAAGATGGAAAAGTTTTGTTTTTGTTGAAAGTTGAGTAAATCGTTTACTACACCATCACCTTAATTAATGGGGTTTTTCATAACATGTTAGCGGAAAATGTTGTATAAACATGTTGAGAAAGTTTACTGTGGTTTTTATAGTCAGAACTTTTGAAAAGGGTCAGCTCAGACGAAAAGAACTGGTAGGGAGGGAAATACAACTCATCCGAAGGTCAGCAGATGTTTTTATTTATTTTCTTAACCCTTTCAATCCAATCGAACCCAAAATAAGTCTTTGTCGTACGACAGTTACGCTGTTGAAACCGTTGTGAAAGTACGTAATAGTTTATTTTATAATAACTGAGAAGTTTATTTTATAATGAGTGATAGATGTTTCTTTTTTTCGTATCATGTTGGTGGAAAATGCCCTATAACTAAGATTATAAATTATATATCCCTATATATATAACCAAAATTACAGTCTATGGGAGATGGGATTTTGTCAGAAAAATATTTAAGCAGAATATTTCATAAAAATGTAATTACGTGAAGGCCTACATTTAAACGAACATGCACATTTAAACACACATTTGTGAGGTTCCTGGTATGTGTTGGTATAGCACCTGGGACTATGAAGTCGAGGGTGGGAAGATGTCTTCATCCTCACTTGAAGAACGCACTTGAAGAATGTGGGTTCTTCTCCACAAAAAGCATAGTTTAGGAGATATTTTACAAAAGCCGAAAAAAGTTAGAAACAATCACAGTTTTTCGACCACCATTCTACGAGCACAGGTTTTTGAGGGTTGCAAATCTGAATTTGTAGTCCCAGTAATGGTCCGAAACACATCTCCAAAAATCATTAATGCTCCATTTAATGTAAGTTCCGATGTAACATTTGACTAGGCTATAACCATCAAAATATGTAATGAAAACCCTTCTGGGCACTTTGGCCAAATATAGATTGCCCACAAGAACCTTTACAAATTGCTAAACCAAATAATTGCTTGTGTAATTTTGAATCAATTATTTCTGTTTCTAGTGTGCAGGGGACCTCTTGTATGTGTTATAAAATTTTAAAAATATGTAAGCAATACACTTAACAGACTCTCGCATCAAGAGTGCATGCACAACGATTGCATTTTGTCATCACTACTTGAACGCCATCTATATAGGTGATGACGTACTTCCTGCCAGCCCCGGATGCTTTATCAACATCGAAACTGTACTCGGTCTATCTACAAATTAATATCAGCAACTACTAATAATTGTGGTAATAATTAACGACCTTCGGATGCGATAATCACTTAGATTTCCACTAAGGCAGCATAGTAATACTCAATATTCGCTCAGTAGTTTATGAAAGCACTGTGAAAATCTACAATTATTGCATAAAAGTACGTAAAGCGGACTACACACATGGGGACCCGCAGAAAGGAACTGGCGTTTAGTACAAAAAATTGTTGCCATTTCCCGCTACTGTGTATAGAGAGCCACGCCCCCGAACTTGGATCGACGAAACGATGCCGGCGAACCGGGTTCCCGCGTGTGTAGCCAGCACGTTCACTGCTAAGGAAGCACATGTGAGCTTGACTCTGAACACTATGAGAAGCGGACGACGCACAGTGTTTCGCACACCAACCCCCGTATTGGACTGTTTTCAACACACAATGCATGCGTGCTTCGCACGCCAACCCCGTATTGGGAGTATCTTCAATACACAATGCATTGCGTGCTTCGCACGCCAACGGCGTATTGGGGTATTTTCAATACACAATGAATTGCGACCCCTGTATTGGGAGAATTTTCAATATCAGTGCATTGCGTGTTTCGCATGCCAACCCCCGTATTGGGAGAATTTTCAATACACAGAGCAGTGCGTGCTTCACACGCTAATTTTAAGCCTAAGTGCTACTTAAAATACTAGCGATTATTACGTAGAAAGTTTCAAAAATAAAAAATAAAGTAATTTCTACTCGTTTAGGCTATAAATATAAAAAATAAAAGGTCAGCTCCTAGCATAGGAAACACAAAATTTGCGTAGCAGTGAACGTGTTAACCCCGATGGTATGGGGTTACCTCCCAATGGAAAAAGTAGTCCGCTCCCTCCCCCCTGGAAGTTTCTGGAAAACTTGCCTCACTAAATATCATTCATAACCTATTTTGAGTATAATAACCTGGAACAAATTAAAAATCTTTTTTTTTAAGGGCTTAGTATTTAGTCTTAATTTATACAACTTTTGTGGAACTAAACGCTAATTGAAGCAGATAGAATGCCGGGTACAAGTGTAAATGGGGGACAAAAGTCCAGCTGACAATCTGAAATTTCCCAGGCTCTTTGTCCATCTTTAGGGAATAGTTTTATGGTGGCCCATTCGTTGGAGTGTACTCTTTGTGCTACAATCATGAAAGCGGCTTTAGACCTATTCTTAAACGCAACCTACAAATTAGAAGTAGAAATAATTGTCGCGAATGAAATCAGTTGTTAATGGAAATATTTGAGTAAACAACTGATTACCGTAACAGCGCTGAACGTCTACAATCAACTGATCTATTTTTAATTGATAGGCTAAATATAATTTTCTCTTAACTATTAATAGGCCTAAATTTTGTTTAAATTATTTGTAAATTTCGGTTTTTGTCCACCAACTTTAGTCTATACATAAGTACGGTGACTGTTTTCGTGTTATTTGACTTAGATAAACATGATCAATCACACCGATGGGTGAGCAAATGAAATGGCTCCCGACGTAAGTTACAACTCTTTTCTTTGCAGACAACGACCTTTTCTAGGAAAGTAAGAAGTCCTACCAACTTAATACTGTAACTAGAGAGTAGAGACGACTGCAAGGAATTTTTTTTTATGTTAGCACCTCTGTCGCGTTATGGCAAGGTGGCGTATTGTAACTTTACCCTAAACAAACCTAAACAAATTGCCACTTTCATCTCAATTTGAATCCTGAATAGCGCACGAGTAATCGTAACAACAATGTTTTTTCAAACTATTCCAGGTAACGAAAAAAGTAGGGGGAATATATTTTTACTTTCTTTACCCTACACGTAGTATATGGAGAAAGTATTGTTTTCGTCCAAATTTTCGAATTTGAATTTTTAGTAGAATTATTTGTTTTTTTGCTCCCTGAACCCCCAAAAAATGTTTAGTGGAATTATCTGTGTTGGTGCTCCCTGAACCCAAAAATATTTTTAGTGGAATTATTTGTTTTGGTGCTCCCTAAACCCATAAGTATCGTTTTTTGGTGATGTCTGTCAGTGTGTCTGTGTGTCTGTAAGGATGTGTACAGAGCTGGAGGCCATACCAACTGTCCGATTTTTATGAAATTTGGTATGTAGGTGTAGTTTTGGAATATTTCCAGGCTTTTTTCCATTTTTAAATTTTTTTATTTTTAAGGGGGTTTACCCTCTAAAAATAGCCAAAAAACGAGAAAGATCCAAATTCCTCAAAAACGGCTCTAACGATTTTGATAAAATTTGGCTACCATATGCAAAAAACCGCATCTTTCTTAAAATTCTCGTTTATTTAGGTAATAATAATAATAACTTATTTTTGGGGGGTTTTGGCCAAAAAGGGGGTTGTTTTTCAAAATTTTCCAAACCTTTTTTCGTGCATCTATGCAGGCTTAATTGACGTGTTTTGTGCAAATTTGTTCGAAATCGATCGAATAGTTTAAATAATAATAATAATATAATAAAATATGGATGTGTGTTACATGCATCTAATATTTTCTATTTTAACATTTTCCTTCTTTTGCAATTCTAAATAACCACCTCCTATGCTACTCTTGGGAAGGTATAAAGTTTCAACTGGGAGAAAGTATGTGGCAGTTATCTGGTACCGTTTGCATAGCCTTAATTAAAACTCTTAGGCTAACAACAGACGAGACACCGGTGTACGGTACACTAGTGTACGGTACACTAGTGTACGGGACACTAAGTGTACTATCAATTAAATGTGTGTCAACAGATGAGACACTGAGTAGCGCGCTACCAGATTCTGTGGCTCTACGGTGTCTCTCCCCGCGAGAAGCTGACACACCGGACAGTGTCCCGTACACCTGTGTCTCGTCTGTTGTTAGCCTTACAAACCACGAGACTCCATCAAAAATACATTCATGGGAGTACCAAATTTTAGCATCACAAATTTCAATAGATTCAATTATTAAAAAAACTGAAGGCTCCACACCTGCTCAATTCGCTCACCAACTCGGGCGGCGAAGCCAATGCAAACAGACTATTGTTTACCTTGATATTTTCGTGGTGGAAATGACGGTTGAGCAGTGACCTATATACATCTATACATATAAATAACATTGAAATGTCGTTCTGTGATTTCGAAATAAATACTTTTCATACGGACATTCACACTTTGTCAAAACCTAAACATTTAGCCTATTTCTTTGTCTGTCTGTTTGTTTGTCCGTGCTAATCTCCGGAATGGCTGAAACAATTTTGACAAAACTTTCATTTGCATGTTGAGGACTTTTCGAAGGTTAATCTTTTTATCCCGAAAATATTTAGGAATCCTATAAAAAAAAAAATTTTAATGTAAAAATTATGGAAAACTTAAGGGGTTTGTGAACGAACGTGACACGAGACCATTATAAATAAAACTAGCTGATGTACCCGTTCTTCGCACGGGAAAACTGCCTGTAATTTGAGAAACTTAATTTTCATTACTATGTTTGTGTTTGCCCGTTAGTTTACCATTCGTTGACAATGGCTATCCAGGATCGCCACGGAGAGGCCGGCAAACATGGAGAACATATTATTTACATATTTACAATTTTTACAATAACATTTTCACATGTTTACTATCTAACATGAAAAAGCTGCTTTAGAGGAAGCTACATACCAAATTTCATTCCAATTCGTTCTTATAGGGATTTTTAGTAATTTTGACTACCTGAACCCCCTAAAATTTCAATTTTTTAACCCTTTCTTAGCGATCATTTACGGCCTTAGAGGAACCTACATACCAAATTTCATTCCAATTCATTCTTATAGAGTTTTTTAGTAATTTTGACTCTCCCGAACCCCCTAAAATTTAAATATTTTAACCATTTCTTAGTAAGCATCTACGGCCCTAGAGGAAGCTACATACCAAATTGCATTCCAATCCGTTCGGTAGTTTTGAAGAAATCGTTTTTTAATAAATTTGATCCCCCCCAAACCCCCCCCCCTAAAATTTCGAATTTTTTCAAACCCTTTCTTAGTGAGCACCTATGGCCCTAGAGGAAGCTACATACCAAATTTAATTCCAATCCGTTCGGTAGTTTTTGAGAAATCGTGACGAGTGAGTCAGTGAGTCAGTGGGTTTTGGCTTTTATATATATATATAGACAACTGATTTAGATAAATAGATTAACATTTTGACAAGATCGTCTGTGTTTTAGTTGACTGTATACGGCGGTTTATCCGTTAAATATATCAAAACAGTTTGCAGTAATGTGAAATGTACTAATTGATGTTAAATACACCTCAAAACCTGATTTATAGTCTAATTTTTTTTGATCGCAAAAAAGTAGATGTTGTGATTTTTGTGGAGATAACCGTTTGGGGACCCCCTGAGTCCAAAAAAGTGGTTTTTACAAAATGTCTGTCTGTAAGTATGTATACAAAGATAGAGCGAAAACTATTCGATCGATTTCAAACAAATTTTCACGAGGCATGTCAAGTAGGCCTGTATGATTGCACGAAAAACGGTTTTGAACATTTTTAAAAAACAACCCCCTTTTGGCAAAAAAAACCCCAAAAAATCAGTTATTTTTTTTATAAAAAAACGGCTTTAACGATTTTGATAAAATTTGACTTATTTGTAACCTTTAATGTACCCTACCATATGCAAAAGAAACGCATCTTTCTAAAAATTCTCGTTTAGCTAATAATAATAACTGATTTTTGGGGGTTTTGGGCGATAAAGGGGGTTGTTTTTCAAAAATTTTCTAAACCTTTTTTCGTACATCTATACAGGCCTAATGGACGTGTTTGGTGCAAATTTGTTCGAAATCGATTGAATAGTTTTTTCTCTAGATAATAATAATAATATGTATTAGTTAATATCCTACTTTGATAAATCACCTCTCCTACCCCACCTACAAAATTATGAAGTAACCAGTGAATCTGTTTAATAATTTAAATATGTTTGTGAGAAAGTATGTGCCAGTTCCTGGTACCGTTTATTTGACTTACAATACAGTAAAAGCCGTCTGTTTGCTTTTATCTAATCTAAAAACTGGTAGTTGTGAAAAATACCTGATTCTAAATTTGCCAAATTGGTTGCAAATAAACGTGTTCTGGTTCATTGTAGGCCTAACCTAAAATTATATTCAGATTTTGAACCAAATCAGCTGTTTTATTTCAACAGCAACAGATGTTTGAATTGAGTTATAATACAGTAAGCATTTCCTTTTCATTTTTGTTTGTGTTTGCTTTTAATTTGTTAACCAAGCCTAAAAACGCTGTTGGTTGTGAAGAATAAAAAACTGTTTCTAAATTTGCTAAGTTGGATGCTATCGTAATGAATGTAAATGCATTCCACAAAGATAAGTTGCTTAGCGTTTGATCTGAAGAGATGTTTTATCTGATATTGGGGCTAGGAGTAAACCCGCGAATGTTCACAATTTTTACACTTTAAAATTTTTCAAAATCCTTTCTTAGTGTGCGTCTATGGTCCCGTAAGAGTATATCTTTAAATTTAATATTTGTATTTTAAGTAGTTTTTCCTTCGCGTTGATTCTGTCAGTCATTCAGTCAGGACAACGCCTCTCATATACAGAGTGCCCCGTAAGTAAAGTGCAAAACTTAGGGAAATGATTGTATGGGTAAAAATAAAAATAAATCAAGAATACATTTTTTTCCAAAAACATTCTGTATACCAACACAGTAAACACAACGATATTGTGGGTACGTTCGCTGTTATTTTCTTTCATTTAACTATTATAATTCATCTGATTTTGAATGTTACACCATCCGATAGGGAATTCAAAAAGAAAAAAAGGTATCTTGGCATTTGTTGTAAAATGGACGGTTTTGGGGTATAGTCTATCCGCTCGGCCGTGATACCTGACTTCTCGGAACTCAACGCCCCCTCCCTACCCGCTCGCCGGGCCTGCCGGTGGCAAACTAGTGGAGGGGGCGTTGAGTTCCGAGAACTCAGGTATCACGGCCGAGCGGATAGACTATAATTGAGGTTTACAATTTTCAAACCGCCTAAAATTTTATAACGCATGATTGGATATAATCCCTTATTTTTCTTAAAATATATCATTTTTAGGTTTAACTTCATGTCAAGTTTGAACTTAATCGGTCAAACAATTGTCTATATATGATTTACATTTTTTCACATATAATATAAGTGTATCAGTATTATGTATGATTTTAACTTAGGCCTATATTTACTTTGTTATCCTATTTATGTTATTTTTATCTTTTAAGTCAATATCTCATACTGTCCTCTCGTTGGTCGTTACTTGTTTACACCACGCCCGTGTATATGTTTAGAGACTCTGCCTATATATGATGATGACTTGGTCATCGAAACGCGTTTGAATATTAAACGTTTTTTATGAGAAACTGTGTTCTGTTTTGATTTATATAGTGATTTACTTTGTTTTAATAAAACAAAATAGCGGATATATGGAAACAGAAGCGCTTTTGAAAAAAAAATTATTCTTGATTTTTTTTTAATTTTTAACCCATAGAACCATTTCCCGACGTTTAACTCTTACTGAACACACTGTATATATATAGATATCTGTATGACCAAGATTAAAAACTGTCATAATTTTTCTCTTGGCGAAGTAAATTGACCACGACACAAGAACACACGAGTTAAAGGGTTCCGTTTTTTCTTTTTCGGTACATATGCTAAACCTCTTTGAGTAAATATTACCAATAATACAACATTTCATTATAGGTTTAGGTTTATAAACTACAAATAGATCAGTCCAGGAACGCATTAGACTATTGTGCGACAGCCCCCCCCCCACCCCAACTGTAACGTCTACGTGCAACAAACAATGCACTGACATAAAATTATTCAAAAATAACAACTTATTAAACCATTAATCTCTAGAATACATTATTCATATATTTGTTGTTAGAATAATTATTACATTAAGTAGTTTAAGCACGCGCAGTAGATCTTGTAATGTTGTTATCCGTTGTATGTTTATTGGAGTTTACTGTTCCTAAAAATAAATCTGTATATACAGTGTGTTCAGGAAAAGGATTCCAAGAATTCAGGGTGTGATTCCCCACATCAAAATAAGATGAAAAGTTCCAATAAACATAGGTCTAAAAATGCTCAGTTTTCTGTCTAGCCGCCATATTGTTTTATTAATAATTCATACCTAGAGAAATTTTTGACTCATTGAGTTCAAACTTGGCATGCAGTTAAAATGATCTATCTCAAGAAAAATAATAGATTATGTCCAATCATGCGTTTTAAAATGGTGGCTGTTATAAAATGTCGAACCTAGATTACTAAAAAACCATATATTTTTACAAAAAATGTCAAGGCGCCTTTTTTGTAGCCCTTTTGAATCCCTATCGGATGGAGGATAATAAATAGTTAAGTTAGATATGTGTATATAATCATTGATTTGTTCAACCCGACATCCTATACCAAAACAATAAACACAACAATATTGTATGTACATTTGCTGTTATTATCTTATTATGTTGATAAATCATTGTTAGGTTAAACTTCATGCAAAGTTTGAACTCAGTCAAACATTTTTCTAGATATGAATTATTTTGTGAGAAATACAAAATTTCGGCTAGAGAGAAAACGAAGCATTTTTGAACTTATGTTTATTGAAACTGTTTATCTTATGTGAGGAATCATGCCCTGAATTCTTGGATTCCTTTTTCTGAACACCCTGTATATAAGAGGCTTTGTCCTGACTGTCATAGAATCAACGTAGAGTAAAAACTACTTAAGATACAAATACGTAAATTTAACGATATATTCTTATAGACGCACACTAAGAAAGGATTTTGAAAAATGTTCTTTTTAAATCGTAAAAATAGTTAAAATTCGGATAAAACAGCTGTTTGTATCAAAAGCTTAGCAACACATGTTTGTTTACATTCATTACCATAGCAACCAACTTGGCAAATTTAGAAGTTTATTATACTTCACAACCAATAGCTTTTTCAGGTTAGATTAAAAACTAAAAGCATACACAAACAAAAATCAAAGAAACTGTATTATAATTCAATTCAAACATCTGTTGTTACGTATTATAAATAAAACAGCTGATTTGGATTAAAAACTTAACATAATTATTTCAGGTTAGGCCTACAATGAACGAAAACACGTTTATTTGAATCCACTCTAGAATCAGGTAACTATTCTTCACAGCAGTTTTTTTTTTAGATTAGGTAAAAGCAAATAAAAGATATAGGTACTGTATTAGTCAAACATCTGGTGTTACAAATTCTATTGTTTGTTTTTGTAATGTTGATTGTTGATTATTTAAATACTAAAATGGTGAAATTACAACGCATGACGCAATTCGAGTTATTGGGGTTGGTCGTGACTATTTCGATCCCTGTCTTACTTTAGCTATGTATAGGTCACCGCACAAACGTAATTTCCATAAAAGTGTCAGAGTATACAATAATCTGTTTACCTCTGCTTCGTTATGGGTCTCCACCGGGCGAGCGAAGCGAGCTGGGGCGTAGCCCCTAGTTAAGCATATAACGAGAAATCAAAGAGCTAATCAGTCAAAAAAAAAACTTGTAGTGTTGTTTTCCACAATCATTGTGCAATTTTTGCGCAATGATTGTGCAATGTTTGTGCTATGATTGCGCAATTCCCAGCACCTACTCGTAATTGCTTCTGATACACCCCAGATTCATGGATTATTCAATATTCCGTTCATTAAATCCTATTCAATTATAAAGTTTGTTTAAACATCTGTTTAAAAATCGTTTCAGCGTATTTACCTCGCGTGTTGTTCTAATGAAATAAATTACAATCAAGTAAAGATCGCAGATAAATCACTTTTTCCGTACTATTGACTCGGAGGGCATTGAGAACCAGTTTATTGCAGAGCTAGATCAATGTTATAATTTGCATAGATTATAGGACTGCAGGCATGAAATTAACTGTGGGAAATGGCATAGGCCTCGTGTGCGTATAGAGGTAATTGAATAGGTATGACCAGATGTACGACTTAAGTGCAAAATTGCAGCAGTCTATTCTCATTGGAACTGAAGGTGTATTGGTTTAGGGTTGTTACGCAATTTCATCCCCTTAAATGTAAGTTATCGAAATTATTTAACTATGCCAAATTTGGTCTCTTTGGGTCAAAAGGTCTGGGCGGTTATACAAATTGAATCTACATACCCACAGATTTTTCTTCTTCATTCTGGATGATTCAGGAAGAAACGGAGACACTTTCAGGACGTCTTCTACTGGTGAAAGTTCATATAAATATAGGTTCGGAAATGCTTCGGTTTCCAGTTAACCACCATTTTGTTTCGTTTTAAAAAATACATAATTAATACCTTGAAATATATTGAACGCAACGTTTGAATACATACTTGGTATAACATCTTTTACCCACGTACAAAAAACCTTTCTCCATATATTTTTAAAATGTCGGCCGTTTAACATTTTTAATGTAAGTATCTCGAATGTTTTTACTTTACAAAAACGTAAAAAAAAAACATTTTTTATTTTAATGGCAAACATAACGTTTTGTTTTTACTATTTCTGTAACTTAAAAAGTAACCGAGTTATTGGCCAAAAACTAAAAAAAATGTCTATTATAGACAACTACCAAGATACATAAAACAGACTTTACAAATCCACCACTAACAAAAATTGTCTTAAAAATAATCAAGAAAACAAAAATTGTTTTCAATAATCGCCTATAATAACAAAAGATTTTTAAAATCACCCATAGCAAAAATAGACCCTTGCAAATCGTCCGTAAAAAATATACTTTAAAAATCCACTAAAAAAGAAAAATTGATTTGAAAAAATCGCCCGTAATAACAATAGTCTTGAAAAATCGCCCATAATAACAGTAGTCTTAAATAGGCTACCCCATTAACAGAATAGCCTTGCAAATTTCCCGAAAAAATTGCCTTGAAAAATCCACCAATAACAAAAATTGCCTTGAAAATTTAAAAAAAAAACACTAAAATTGCTTTAAAACATCACCCATAATAACAATAGCCTTGCAAATATCCCATAAAAATAGCATTTAAAAATCTACCAATAACAAAAATTGCCTTAAAAATTCCCAAAAAAACAAAAATTGTTTTAAATAATCGCCCATAATAACAATTACCACATTAACAAACTAGCCTTCCAAATCTATATCTATACTAATATTAAAGAGGTAAAGTTTGTTTGTATGTTTGTATGTTTATTTGTTTGTTTGTTTGTATGTAGGGGGTAATCTCTGGAACTACCGATTGAAAAAATAGTTTTACTAATAAAAAGCTACACCATCCCTGAGTAACATAGGCTATAATTCATTTCGATAAAAACATTTTTTTATTTCAATATTTGTAAATTTAGTCGGAAAAAATTCTTAGGTTAGGCCTATACTAATAAATCAACACATGTATTTACATTTATTACATTTATAGCAACCAATTGAATAAAATAACAGATAACAGGTGTTCGCTGTAATATTTCCATTAATAGCTAATTTCAAATTTTGTATTTCTAAATTTTAGGTTAGGTTTTTATTAAAGTGTAGACCTGAGCCTTAATGGTTCTTTTAACCTTTATTATAACTGCTGTTATAAAATATATGAAATAATTTGATTTAAACATTTAAAATTATTTGCCGTCTTAGCTTTGGTGTTATTATTAATCCTACACCTTTATTATAAAGAAAACATAACATGATTATGTGTATAGAAGGTTCCAACGGGGTTGGCGTGCGGAGCACGCAGGAGTTTCCCCTAGTTTATAATAAAGGTGTAGGATTAATAATAACCTCAAAACTAAGATGGTAAAAGCTGTGATTTTATATATTACTAGGGGAGACCTGTGCGTGCTCCGCACGCCAACTCCCGATGGAACTTTCTAAAAACATGTGTTATTTGTTATCTATATCTATACTAATATTATAAAGAGGTAAAGTTTGTTTGTTTGTTTGTATGTAGGGGGTAATCTCTGGCACTACTGAACCGATTTACAAAATAGTTTTATTAATAAAAAGCTACACTATCCCTCAGTAACATAGGCTATAATTCTTTTCGATAAAAACCTTTTTTTTATTTAAATGTTTGTAAAAATTCTTAGGTTAGGCATAGAATGATAAACCAACACAAAATGTATTTATATGTCTTACCATAGCAACCAATTGAATAAAATAACATAATATAGCTGTTTGCTCCTACATTTCCAGTAACAGCTAATTTCAAAATTTGAAGCAATTATTTGTGTACTTCTAGCTTTTAGGTTAGGGTTTTAAAGTGTAGACCTTGCTGGTTCTTTTGACCATTATTATAACTGCTGTTATAAAATATAACAAATAATTTGATTATAACATTTAACATTATTTACCATCTTAGTTTTGAGGTTATTATTAATCCTACACCTTCATTATAAATAAAACATAACATATGTTTTTAGAAAGTTCCATTGGGGGTTGG
>JAGFPH010000448.1:461272-480527 GCA_018207615.1 Philaenus spumarius | reverse complement strand
ACTAAAATTTCGAATTTTTTGAAAACCTCTCTAAGTGAGCCACTATGGCCCTAGAGGAAGCTATATACCAAATTGTATTCCAATCCGTTCAGTAGTTTTAGAGAAATCGTGATTTAGTAACTTTGAACCCCCCAAACCCCACTAAAATTTCGAATTTTTTGAAAACCTTTCTTGTTGAGCCCCTATGGCCCTAGAGGAAGCTACATACCAAATTTTATTCCAATCCGTTCAGTAGTTTTAGAGAAATCGTGATTTAGTAACTTTGAACCCCCCCAAACCCCCCTAAAATTTTGAATTTTTTGAAAACCTTCCTTGATGAGCCCCTATGGCCCTATAGGAAGCTACATACCAAATTTTATTCCCATCCGTTCAGTAGTTTTTGAGAATTTTGCAAAGCAACCCCCTTTTTGGCCAAAACCCCCAAAAAATAAGTTATTATTATTATTATTACATAAACGAGAATTTTTAGAAAGATGCGGTTTTTTGCATATGGTAGGGTACATTAACGGCTACAAATAAGCCAAATTTTATCAAAATCGTTATAGCCGTTTTTGAGAAATTTAGATTTTTCTCGTTTTTTGGCAACTTTTGGGGGGTAAAACCCCTTAAAAATCAAAAATTTGAAAAAATGAAAAAAATCCTGGAGATATGCCAGAACTACACCTACATACCAAATTTCATCAAAATCGGACCGTTGGTATGGTCTCCAGCTCTGTACACATCCTTACAGACACACGGACACATGTACAGACATCACCAAAAAAACACCTTTTTGGGTCCAGGGAGCACCAAAACAAAAGATTCCACTAAAAATATTTTTGAGTTCAGGGAGCACCAACACAGATAATTCCACTAAACATCTTTTGGGGGTTCAGGGAGCACCAAAACAAAATATTCCACTAAAAATATTTTTGAGTTCAGGGAGCACCAATACAGATAATTCCACTAAACATCTTTTGGGGGTTCAGGGAGCACCAAAACTGATAATTTCACTAAAAATTCAAATTCGAAAATTTGGACGAAAACAATACTTTCTCCACATACTACGTATAGGGTGGAGAAAGTAAAAATTAAACTCCCTATTAACAATGTTTCTATAACTTAAAATTAATACACATCTAATTGTATGTAGAATACAATTCGTAGAAAAATGGAAAAATCTTAACTTCTTGGCTCCGCCATTTTGGATTGAGTATCGGAGAGGGGTTTACTTAACACCAATTATATCGTCTCAAAGAGGGCTTTAAAATGAGTTATCACACAATAAGGGTTACTATTTAAAACATTTTTCTTGCACCCCTCCCCCCCCCCCCCCCCAACCAAATAAGGATAAAATTCATTCATACCCCTAAAAGGTGCAGAATTTGCCCCAATACCACTTACTGAAAGTTTGGAGTTAATACGTGTAACAGGTTTAGAATTACGAAAGGGTTGCGGAACTTTTGCATAATGCTGTATAACATATTTAAAGGCACCCCAAAATATGTTCTGGGTACCATGATCGTTGTTCATTGACCACTTCCTACCCTTAGGTCTCAAAATAAGAGACACTGCAATAGCTTATCTTTCCTATGGAAAATTCGCTATTAAACATTAAGTTCAATCTCTTGTATAACATTTAAATCTGTACTGCCATTCATTCTGAACAAATGTACAAAGACTTGACCAATCCCTACCCTACTATTCCTCAAACTCTTGTTTAGACAATACCTTTCGATAGAAACATGACTTTCTAAACGTTGATAATACCGTTACTTCTGCTATAACATGGAAAATATCTTCCTCTACTCCCATATTACACAAGTACATATGAAATTTCCTCCTTGAACCCAAGGTTTATAATTTAAAAAGATTAATTCCGTCCTAATCTTTAATAGCATACAATCTTTAGCCATAAAAAAAACAATAACAGACAAACAGAAGCCGAACTATGCAGAGCACTTAATTAACGAGAACCATACATACACGAACATAAATTCTAATTTGCAAATATTGCATAAAGCCAAAAAAAGGGACTACAATGGATATATTAGAAGAATTTCAGATCTATAAAGAGTATAAAAATAATCCAGATAACATATTATTAAACGACAAGTTAAACTTTTCTTCCAACCCTATATATGCCATAATCGCCAAACTCAAGTAAACGTAACAAATAGGTCTACCGTTCGTTCAAACTTTGAACCTAATTATCAGAATCATACTGATAACCGCTGTCCACATCTAGTATCCTACCTGCAGCTGGACAAGTACGACCTTAATAATGTGGCCACAAACATGTTTTATTATATACTAGTGGACCCAGCAATGCTTCGCTATTGCTTGATTTAATTTAAAGGGTAGTTATTGCATTTCATTACATTGACTTAAGTGATCAAATTTCAAAATGGTTTTTATGCCACTTAAGAATATACTACACAAATTTAGATTTATAGTTTGTAAACCTTTTTAGATAATACAGTAAACCTTTTGCTTGCTTTTACCTAATCTAAAAAAAACTGATAGTTGTGAAGAATTGTAAAAAACCTGATTCTAAATTAGCCCAATTGGTTGCAAATAAACGTGTTTGGTTCATTGTAGGCCTAACCTAAAATTATGTTCAGTTTTTTTATCCAAATCAGCTGTTTTATATATAATATGTAACAACCAATGTTTGAATTGAATTAAAATATAGTAAGCATTTTTTGTATATTTTTGTTTTTGTTTGCTTTAGTCAATTTAACCTAAAAAAGCTGTTGGTTTTGAAGAATAATAAACTCATTATAAATGCTAAGTAAAGTTGCTATGGTAATGAATGTAAACAAAGATGTGTTGCTAAGCTTTTTGAGTCCATACAAAAAAGGCTGATTAGTTTTCCCAAATTTGAAACTTTTTCGGGAAACTTTTCAAATTTTTCTTTATATAAAAACCTAGTTCGGACTATTGCGAACATTTTAAAACAAAAAATAGCCAAATTGGTCCAGCCGTTCTCAATTGATGCGCTTACAAAGGAACAGCAATTCATTTTTATTATATTATAGAATTATATAATTAATTAACGATGAGTTATATTTTGATTTTGTGTGTATTATTGTTGTGTGTTACTAGTGCATGTGTTATACAAGCCTGACGAAGCCGACAGTGTTCGGCGAAACAGCGCTGTAGCTAGCTCTACGATACGGACTGAAGACAACTAATTCAAGGTAATTATTACTTAAATATCAATTTTATTTCAATTGCTGTAAAGTTATTTACGTAGCCAGAATTTTAGGTAAAATGTACTCAGACGTGAAATGCACCTCAAAGTCAGATTTGTAATCGTCACGTTCGTTCGGGAGTTGTGAGTAGATTTCTTTTTTCTTCTTTTTTTTGGTTTTTAAAGGCGAAAAACCTAGGTGGTTATCATCGCCTTTGTTGTGAGTAGATCATGTATGTAGGCCTAGGGACGAATTTCACTACAACTGAATTACAACTGTAAATCATTTTTTTTAAATGTATAAACAATTTGAAAATTACTGAAAAATATGCGAAACGTACGTCCCAGAATAAAGAGTGATCACCGAATAATAGGACTGCGAGCAATACAAGGAATTAAGGTATGTATTTATTTAAACAAGTTTTTCATTAGTCAAAGCTTCTGCGTCGTCCAGAAATTCGCATGAGGAACTAAAGGACCCAACACCAGGGGAGCTATCAGCCGGTACCCTTCGCAAGGACTCCGTCACAATTTCGTATTGCTGTAAATAATATTTATTTTGTAGTTGCAGAGTAAATAATTCGACCACGCAGCTGAATCGCTGACGTGTTGAACAAATTTCCAAAATTAAGTTTAAAGGCCTCTGTTTTAGGGTTTCAACCAACAATTTGGGAAATAGGTTTATTCACGACGGTGCTGAATAGCTGCAAAATGCTTCCACGACATTCCGCATATTGACAGTATTTTCAATACACAGTGCATTACGTGCTTCGCACGCCATTTCGCATATTGGGAGTGTCTATCTTCTATCTATCTATCTATCTTCAATACACAATGCATTGCGTGCTTTGCACGCCAACCCCACAGTAAAATCCACCACATGGCTTTGAACCGGGTACTTTTATGGTATTTTACGTTTTGATCAATTTTGGGGGAACGAAGCGAGCTATAAGGTCGCGTAAAAAAACAAAATGTGCAGAATAACATCCTACATTTATAGTTGTAGAAAAAACTCTAAAAAACAGTCATTCTCGTAGGAAAAATCTAAAAAAATATAGTTACTTCTGGTCAAAAAACGTGCTTCCTGTTATTTGATTGTTTTTGCTAACGATCTCGTCCGAGCGACGTCGACAACTAACATGTGTACCAAATGTGGACCAAATCGGACTTAAAAAGCGGCCGCTTGAGAGCAAACACATATATACATATATACATATGATTTTTAATGACAACCCAAAACGTTCTGGGAACCGTGATTGATGCTCATTTGCTACTCCCAACCTTGGGTCTTACCATAAAGGCCACTGCATAGCTCATTTTTCCTATGGAAATTCGCTAATAAATACTAAACCCCAGTACCTAACTTTGTCCCGTAAAGGAGTACAACTTATAACTCTTTATAACATGTTGTTAGAAACAATAAAAAAGAAACTGCATTAAAGAGAGTACTACGCGCATCAGCTTGATGCGCAGCATGCTGATGGAAATGTTGCGTGACCTATTACACGCATCAGCTTGCATTGCTATAAGTTTGCTGGGTGGGGCGCACTGAACGCTGGAAGGCGCTGGCGTGGAAGGGATCAGACGCTTGCGCAGTATGTCAGCTTGTGAAAATATCAAAATGATCCGATGTGTGTCAGCATGCTGCTGCGTGTAATACCCACTTAAGGTGTTCAGATGTTATGCGGTGAATTATTATGTTTCACAGTCATGGCATGACGGGAAACCATAAAATGTGTATTATATTCGTAAGATTGATGTTTGAATTTAGTAACATTTTATAATTGAGTAGATAAGTACAGAATGTGTAGTGATAACATTAATTGTTATTTATTTTAATTGTTTTTGTTGTTTCGTATTGTTGACTCATAAAATTCATAATAATTAAAGAAAATTACAGAAATTTTAAGACCGTTGTAAAATGGTTTTATTAAAGAGTGCATTTTATAGTAAATTATGTAATTTGCTTAATGTTTTTAAAAACAGTTGTTTCAAATACAATCTATTAATGTTTATTTATTTTTACTTGTGTGATTTCTAATTCATTTAAATGCATATGCGAATTATTTTTATGTTCTTACTGATTGTTATAATGATACATCTACTTTGTGCCTCTATATTTTCGTATACAGAGTGTAAAATTAGTCGTGATACACCTCGATATAATTTAAATGGATTGCTATGTCAACGTAAAACCTCTACCTTGCCTATTGTAACACTTTTAATGGTGTTAAAAGGAGGGGGTAAAATGTTTGCCCCCTATTAAAACGGGGGGATCAAGGGGCAACTGTAATTTTTCAAATGGCAACCCTTATCTTGTGACATATCATTGACAAGCCCTTTGAAAACCATGATTTTATGTGTTAAGAAAATAAAAATCAACTAATGCACTTGTTCTCTACGCTCAAAAATGTTATTTTGTAAGTTATGTTTTTAACTTTACATTAGTTAAAAGACGTTATGCAAAATCTGATCTAAGGACTGTTTTTCACCGTGAGGTGAATTATAGAATACTTATTTACAAAATCCCCAAAACTCCTTCCCCATCTGCCACCCCTAACTCAAGGACACATATATGCCTTGTGATGCATCAAATTTATGCCCTTTAAAAATCATGAATTTCTGAGATAAGAAAATAAAAATCTGTTAAAGCCAATTCGTTTCCTAGGCTCATAATTGGTATGTTGTAAATTATTTTCTAGAAGTGTATAAAGATATGTTATCGCACTACTATGAACGTTGTCTCTCCATTATATAAAAAGTTTTTCTACTGTCAGCAGATGACTTGAATGCATGCGAGGGGGCAGCGGGGTGCGGGAAAGAGTTCTCCCACCACAGCACTAACTAGTGGTAGGGGCTGCCGTCACTATGACAACCACGCTACTATTGGCGAGGCTTGGGGACAAGGCTTCTCTAGCCAATAGCGGCCGCATTCCATACGCACGCATTCAAGTCATCTGCTGCTTACAGTACTTCTTGTTCTCATAATTATAAAGTAATAAGAATAGAATAAATACGTAACCAACAAGCGACCACTGCCAAGGGAACCTACAGAGCGACCACTGCCAAAGGAACCAACAAAGTGACCACTGCCAAGGGAACCAGCTTCACCAGTCTTGAGAACGAAGTACTGAGCCTAGAACTGCGGGAGAATTGCCCGGACAAGTGCCGAAGCGGCAAACCACGCCACAGAGAAGGGAGGCAAAAGGAGAGTCGATGACGTTAGTGGGGGAATTGCGCCGACCGCCAGGCTGTTTCACCGGGAATAAATAAATTTAATTTGTAATTCAATAAATCTGTTCTACTTTATAAACACACCTGCATCGACACAGCGTACACGAAAATTCGTTCGCTGAAAAGAGGCTAGACTCGTCTAGAACCTCCACCGTAGTCTCTCTAACTGAAGTCTTCCCACCGTAGTCTTCCCAATCTCTCTGTGCTTGCAAAAGCGGCTACGGACACCCGAAACAATTACATGCCCTTCAGGCAACACTTGCGGTCCTTTTTACGGCCGACCTACACAAGTAAGCAGTGTTCTAGACTTCGGTCTTGGGAATAGACGATACATAGTAGTATATAATACGTTATTATAATTATTATAATATTAATATATTATAATAAAGTTAATATAGAGAGGTGGGGTGGGGGTTGTCAAGCCGAGCGAGTAGGGGGCAAAACCCCCTAGTAATAAATTATTATTTTCATAGTACAATAACCTACATTTATAAAATTCTCGAAAATAATTTACAAAATTACAGTTATGAGCTTAGCTAACGAATTGGCTTTAACCGATTTTTCTTTTCTTATCACACAAATTCATTTTTAAAGGACATCAATTTGATGTATCACAAGCCATAATATGTGTAAATTACAAATTTATGAGTGGGGGTGGTATGAGGCCAACGGGTGGGGTGAGGTTGTTTTGTAAATGTGGTTCTTACGATTCGCCCTGACGGTAAATAACAGTCCCTTGATCAGATTTTGCATATCTCTTTCCATCCTTTAAATAATATAAAGTTAAAAAAATAGATTACAAAATAACATTTTTGTGCGTATCGAACCAGTGCGTCTGCTGATTTTTATTTTCTTACCAGAGAAATTCATGGTTATTAAAGGGATTTCTAATGATAAGTCAAAAGATAGGGATTGTCATTTAAAAAAATTAAATTAGCCCCTTTTCCCCCCTTTTAAAAGGGGACAACATATTTACCGTCCCTTAAATACCACAAATAGTGTTGTAATAGGTAAGGCAGAGGTTTTACATTGATATAGCAATCCATTTAAATTAGATCGAGGTGTATCAGGACTTATTTTACACTCTGTATACTGTATACCTAATTGACAGTTCTATACAAATATGTAAATTTGTCATGAAGGGTTAGTAAATAAATAATTTCCCCCTCCGAAACTGCGAACCCTTTCGTACAGCAGTGTAGTGTATTTATCAGACTGTATATATACATTCCGTTATTTCTTCTAATCTCAAACTATTAAATCTAGATGTCGTAAAACTACGTACAAGTGTTACGATTTCATAGTTTTATTGCTCTATAAATAAGCAGGACAGCTTCGGTCGGAACTAGCACAGTATTTTGCATCAGCTCGAGTACATATTAAGTGTGTTCCGCACAAGTTCCCGGTACGTGTAGAAATAATGAAACAAATTCATTTCAATTACTACGTACAGTAGCCTCAATCTTGGAGTGTGTCTGAGTTGGTAAAACTATAAGAAAGTGAGAAGCAGTCCGTTGCGGAGTTTAAATTTTCTTAATCAAATATAATTTGTGAACCTAGTTTTTTGTGGAATTGCTTGTACCGCCAAGGCATGTTCGGGGAGAAATAGAAGGGATGACACGCCCACTAGGCCAGACACATTCCTAGTCTGAGGAGACTGTACTAGACCGGGACGTTAGACATTTTGGGGCCGGGACGAAGTAAATATATTAAACAGCGAGCAACTCTTACATCGACACTTTAAACCGACACGTAAAATCATCACGGGAAATATTATGTATAGTAAACTTGTTGAACTTACCGTCCAATAGTCCAACTTTAAACGTCCAACGACGGCCGTTTCGGCTATTCAGCCGTTCTCAAGTTAAGGACCATTGTCCTTCGTCATTAGTAAAAATAAAAAAACACATAGTACACTTAAAAACACTTATACACACGAGTTCACAATTACAATGTACACGCTCGCACATTTTAATGTCCATGTGGTTAGTTCACTGCCCACGGCTAGACTGTCGGCGTTACGTTTGAGCATAGTTCTTATCTGTACTTGCTTCTGCCATGTCTATTACCGATATTTCATCAGTCTACTGGCAGCTTCCATAGGGTTCAGATCACTTCTAAGTAGAGGAAACATCAAACAGATCATCACTGATCCTGCACCTGCGCAGGTCAGAAGAAAGCGTCCCTTATGTCTGGTTTACGAACCACCATAATTATACAAAAATCCAAGCTCTATTCTTAAACTCCACACACTTTCGTAGTCAACCCCAGTGTATTTCATCGATCCACCATCTCATTCCCACTCAAAATGTATTCCAAATTTAGTCTAAAAGTTTCAATAAAGTCATTTTCAGTTACAGATAAGCAGCCATTGTTATAAAACAGATGCTGTCTTCCACCAAGACTACGGTCTTGCCAATTTACCAGAAAAATGTCTATTACCAAGTCGAATAATGGGTTGGGATTGAAATTAAGTTTATCATTACGTAGCGTTCCTTGCTCTGTCTTGAAAGCTTTATAAATCTCGTACTGCTCCAGAGCATTCATAAGCTTCCCTTTTCTACACTTATACAAAGTGGTCAAAGATTTGTCGATCACATCATATTTTGTGTGTTGTTTCCATCATGTGTTCAGCTAATTTTGAATCGGTTTGCGGAGGTTGTGCTGATCGTATTTGCGGGAGGAAGATGTTCTTTAAACCTCTTACGAAATGATCGTCCAGTCTGCCCTATGCATTTTTTGAGGCAATCAGCACATGATATCTGGTATACTCCTGTTTGTTGGTATTTGTACTTCTATTAAATATTTGCGACAAATTATTTCTCGTGCTGTAAGTGGTAATGTACCCTATTTTTCTGAAGGCATTGCTCAGTGAGTTATGTAGTCTGTGGTTGTATGGCACTGAAATGTATTTATTATCTGTCTTCGTACTAGGGTTTGCAGCCTTTATTTCTTGTTTCTTCAACAATTAATCCACAATGGTAGGATCGTATCCATTTTGTGAAGCTATGTACTTAATTATATTATACTCCTCTATGAAATCGTTGTGTGCCATTGATACTGTAGGAAGTCTGTAAATGAAACTGTTATACGCAAACATCTTGTGCGAATGAGGGTGGTTTGAACTATTATGTATGGTATGGTCTGTATTTGTGGGTGGGTTTCCTATATATTTTGAATTGATGTTTTCCCGTCACTTTTAAAATGGTGACGTCAAGGTAATTTTTATATTTTCGTTTTGAATTGTAAAGATGGATGAAGGCTATTTAAATGTCGATCTGTGGCAAAACTTTCGATCTGTCTGCTTGTGCCACGACATAAAACTATAATGTCATCGACATATCTGACATAATAATAAATTATGTTTTTGAAGTGCTTGTTATTGGTGGTCATTATATTATTAATCTAGATATAATTTACAAATATTTCTGCTATTATGCTAGACAAATGGCAGCCCATTACCAGTCCTTTGCTCTGTTTATAATATTCATTATTAAATTGGAAATAATTCTATGACAAGCACAACCTTCGAAAACCGATTCAAAATTTGCTGAACACACTATGGAAACAACACTCAAATATGATGTGACTGACAAATCTTTGACCATTTTGCATAAGTGTAGGAAAGGGAAGCTTATGAATACTCTGGAGCAGTATGAGATTTATAAAGCTTTCAAGACAGAGCAATTAACGCTACTTAATGATAAACTTAATTTCAATAAGTGTTTTAAGTGTACTATGTGTTTTTATTTTTACTAATGACGAAGGACAATTTAATGGTCCTTAACTTGAGAATGGCTGAATAGCCAAAACGGCCGTCGTTGGACGTTTAAAATTGGACTATTGGACGGTAAGTTCAACAAGTTTACTTAATAAACAATAGTCGGTTTGGCGAACATAAACAATAATAAGGAAATATTATATTGTTTAAAAACTTTTGGATGCCGGGATTCCAAATATTGATTTAATAAATAGCAATCAATGAAAAATTATACATCAAGCAGGAAAGGAAAGACAAAATTAAAAATCTGAATCAGCCAAAAAAGACAAACTCTTGGTGTTCAATTGTTTTAAGCCGTTTGAACACATTCAGAAACTTACTCCAAAAGCAACAATATAAAATTGCCTACAGAACAACCAATAATTTAAAAGTTGAAAAATTTTAACATAGGTCTTATGTTTTGCCATGTTGGTTACAAAATAGCAACGAAATTAGTAAATAAAGCGATCAAAACAGCTGTTTATAAACAAGCCAATTTATACTGTTTTAGCACGTTGGAAATAGAGTTGAATAGAACTGAGATTGAGTATTATCCAAAATCAGCTGTTCATTGGATAGTTTTTAATTACTGTTAAAAAACAAGCTAATTTATACTATTTTAGCACGTTGGAATTATAATAAATTGGGCGTGATTTAACAATTTATTTTGTCCAAAAAAAATGGTAAACTTGGCAAAGATGGATAAATTCTAATAGTCAATTTTGTAATATAGGCCTGGCTCATTTCTGAAACATAGTATTGAGGTTACGTTAATCCTGCAATAATTTTTACTATATTTAGGCCTGGTTTCAAAACTTTAGTTGACCGAAGATAGTAGAACTAGGACTAAAATCGTAATGAAAGCCTCTCTCGTTTCTAAAGCATGTATTTCAGGTTATAATTAATCTTGCAATTACTGCTAATATATTTAGGCCTGGTTTCAAAACTTAAGTTGACAGAAGATAATAGAACTAGGACTAAAATCGTAATGAAAGCCTCTCACGTTTCTAAAACATGTATTTGAGGTTAAAATTATTCTTGCAATTACTGTTAATATATTTAAGCCTGGTTTCATAATTTTAGTTAACAGAAGATTAACGAGATTCTCTAGCGAATTTTCCAACTGCGAGCGAAGCGAAGCAGCCATATGAGGCGGGGTTGGGACGCGAAGCGTCCAAGGTCAGAGCCCCTAGTATATTACTAAATGAAAAGCTTAACTTCGATTCCAACGCATTGTTCGATACGTTGTTGGAGATAAGCAACCATCGATTAGCGTGATTGACCATCTTGTCCGCAGTACGTATCGGAATGTTCTGCCCAACCAGTCGATGATATTTGAATTGACTCTGTTTTTAAAATAATGTATCATAAAATGTGTAATTTATTATTGTGTTTGTGTTAATGTACTGTAATAGGGTGTTTGTGTTCACAATTGACAAAGGATTATTCTTCCACAAAGCTTTAAAATGACCAAAACGGCCGTCGTCCTGCGGCAGGAAAATTAATATTGAAAGACGGTAGCCTAAGTGACAGAATCTATAGTCATATTGTTTCCTACGAAATACAATGAAAAGAGAGAAAATGATTGGCACACTTTATTTGGTTTTCGTAATCAGCGTTGATAGATCTAGCAACACTATCAGTTAGCTTTCGTGATAAATGTTGAGAAATCTGGCAACACTTCCAGTTTTTGTGATACCGTTTGAAAATCTGCCAACACTGACCGTTGAATTTTGAGATATTTTAAATTTGTCGATTTTGTCAGTCAGCTTTCGTGCTGATAAATCTGGCAGCACTGTCGACTTTCATGAAACTTTTCTATGTTCTACCTAATAAAATAAATATAAGAGATTATTCTGCACATTTTCTTCTTTTTTTTACACGACCTTATAGCTCGTCTGGTTCCCCCAAAATCGATCAAAGCGTAAGATACCATAAAAGTACCCGTGGGGGGCAGCTGCTGACCCGAGGCCGACGGGATGCAAACTAGCGAAGCAGTCCATAATCCGAGGCCACAAGGTCGAGCGGAACGAAATAGAGCGTGAGTCGCTGCTGGAGGCTTAGGTGCAAACAAACAAATTTCGTTCACTGGCAGCTAGTCAGTGCCTTCGTCAGTAGAACAAATTTCCCTAATAGTTGAGACCCTAAAACACGTAAAATAAATTTTGGAAATTCGCTCAACTCACGTCAGCGGTTCAGCTGGGTGATGGCATTTTTGTAAATCTATTTTCGTGGCCAATATTTTAGGTAAAATATACCCATGGACGTGAAATGCCCTGCAATGTCAGAGTTTTAATTCTCACGTTCGTTCTAGAATGAAATAGATAGCTGATCATGTATGAATAAATGGGAAACGTAGGACAAATTTCACTACGAGTTTTAGGCCAATCTGAAATGGTTTTTTAATTGCGTGTTATGGCAAGGTTCATCCCGATAACACGTACAATCATTTCTGCGAGCGAAGGTGTCGTGTTTGTATCCACGCGGAAATATTAAAGACTAAAAACACGGAAAATTTGTACATTTAGAATATTTCAGAAGATTAGCCGATCTGATCAATGGAGGCCCTCATTAGAGCATAATCAAAACAAAAACATTAGTGATGGATTATTTTTAAAGGTTTCAATCAAAGATGTTGACCTTGTAAAGAAAGGCCATGTTCATCCGTATGAATCTAATGCCACCGTAAGTCAAGAGTTCTGTACGTCACCCCGAACATATACATAACCTATAGAACATCATATAATATTAAATAGTTACCCAAAAGCGTTTCCTAAAACAGGTGAATGACATACACGAATATATAACGAGCAATGACATCGCACTATGGCATGCATTTCAATACTGTAATGTTTAAAGTAGGCAATAAACTGAGAAGACTGAGAAGAAAAAGCAGTGAGTTGTATGCGTGGGAAAACGGAAGGTTAAAAAACGTAAACATAATAATAATATGTCAAGAGTTCTGTACGTCACCCCGAACATATACGTTGTTCATACATAACCTATAGAACAACATATCGTATTTAATAATAAAGCAATACGTTTCCAAAGCTGGAGAATGACATAGGCTACATGAAATTACAACTAGCAATAATAGACGTCGTACTATAGAACGCATTTCAATACTATAGTGTTTAAAGTAGGCGAAAAAAAGCACTGAGAAGAAAAAGCAGTGAGTTGTATGCGGGGGAAAACGGAATGTTCCAAAACGTAACATGTTGTTTCTATTGAAATACAGATAAATATGTTGTGTTTGTACGCAATAGTAATAAGTCAAGTGTTCTGTACATCACCCCGAATATACACGTTGTTCATACGTAACCTATAGAACATCATAGCCTATTTAATAGTTACCACAAAGCGTTTCCCAAAGCTGAAGAATGACATACATGAAATTATAACGAGACGTTGACGACGCACTATGGAATGCATTGGGTTTAAAGTAGGTGATAAACTGAGAATAAAAAGCAGTGAGTTGTACGCACGGGAAAACAAAGGGTTCCGATAGATAGCATAGGCCTACAATAAGTAGTGTATATTAAAATATAGATAAATATGTTGTGTTCGTACATAATATTATGTTCTTTCTACTTTTACAAAACAAATACAATATTACTGTACTGCAGTATCTAACTTCGCTTCTAGTATTTTATGATTACGTTACTTTTTACATTTTTATTTATTTCAACTAGATGAATTTACAGAAATCTTTCAAATGTTAATCTCGAAAGATTAACAGCTGGTGTACCCGTGATTTGCTACAGTAATGACTTTTGAAGATTAAAAACTTAACTAAGGTTTTGTATAAGGCTAACTGTATCGTGTAGTTATTTATATGAGAATATTATCACACACATAAACATCTATACAGCCGTTTTTAAACACACATAAACGTTTTTTCATTATGTTCTGTACACACGTCAAATATTTAACTGCATTAGATAATATTACATTTTAAAATTTGGTAATTTTGCCATCTTTATGTTCATAAATATTTGATCCCTGAACAAAATCAGAAAGTTTAAAAACTTACACACTTCAGGTTTAAAAAATTTGGCCTTCGTTTACGGCCTTTAGGTTACATTTGCTTTTTACTGTACAGGAAAATAAGTTTAAATCTTGATCAGCTGTCTAATTGTTAAAAGCACGTAGTGAGATTTCACTAATAATAAATCAGCTGTTACTTGTAAATACAAAATTACTGTAAAACTTATATTACCACAAATGTTTGAAGGCACTTTACGTTTTAAGCATTTTAATTATCCTATTACTTTAAATGAGCAATTCTTGTATCTATCTTTGTATCTGACGCGGATCTCGAAAACGGCTCTAACGAATTCAAAGAAATTTTGTATTTAGGTGTAGTTTTGATTTTTAAGTACACCCATATAGTTGTATTTCGTGTAAAATCGCAATTTTATGAGAAAATCTAATTTAAAAGTTTAAAAAAATTTAACGTACGGTCTTATGTTTTGCCATGTTGGTTACAAAATAACAACGAAATAGTAAATAAAGCGATCAAAACAGCTGTTTATAAACAAGCCAATTTATACTGTTTTAGCACGTTGGAAATAGAGTGGAATAGAACTGAGATTGAGTATTATCCAAAATCAGCTGTTCATTGGATAGTTTTTAATTACTGTTAAAAACAAGCTAATGTATACTGTTTTAGCACGTTGGAATTAGAATAAATTGGGCCTGATTTACCACTCTATTTTGTCAAACTTGGCAAAGATGGATAAATTCTAATAGTCAATTTTGTAATATAGGCCTTGCTCATTTCTGCAACATAGTATTGAGGTTATGTTAATCCTGCGATAATTTTTACTATATTTAGGCCTGGTTTCAAAACTTTAGTTGACAGAAGATAGTAGAACTGGGACTAAAATCGTACTGAAAGCCTCTCACGTTTCTAAAGCATGTATTTGAGGTTATAATTAATCTTGTAATTAATTACTGTTAGCCTAATTGGTTTCATAATTTTACAAACCTATGAACAAACGAGCCAAAGATTAACGAGATTCTTTAGCGAATTTTCCAACTGCGAGTGAAGCGTCCAGGGGCAGGGCCCCTAGTTATTATTTAAGTATTTAACATTTCTGCGGAGTATGGGAATGTTTAAGCTACAAATTGAAATGTTATGAGCATGCGTGGAAGGTTCTCTCAAGCTTGTTTACAAACATTCTCCCATGTTAATAAAATGGGTAATTTTTCGGAATATTTTGTATTTTTTAACAAACTCATATGGCAGAAATGATGGATTTTATATTTTGAAAAGTATGGACTTCAAATTGGTACATTTGTCGTGAGCCCACATTGACTGGTCCTGTAAAGTTCCCACAGTTAAAATAACACGGATTATTAAATAAATGGTTGCTTACTTCGTTATAATTTGTTAAATAGTGTAAATTTTGATTTAATTGCCACTATACGAGTGTATTTTTGTCAGTTACCGTGTTGTATCACTTAAACCACTGCTCGCTTAGCTCACCAACACCGGCGGCGTCCCATAATGAAGCCAATGCAAACAGATTATTGTACACTCTGATATTTTCACGGAAATTACGGTCGAGCGGTGACCTATACAATAGCTAATGTAAGACAGAGATTGAAGTAGACACGACCATCACCAATAATTTGAATTGCGGGATTCGATGTAATTCCACCATTAGTATTTAAATAATCAACATTTCAAACTAATTTTGACATTACCAACTAAAGGAAACAATATAATATGTATCACGACAGTTTAACTTGCAATACAGTAAGCCTTTTCTTTGCTTTACCTAATCTAAAAAAAACCATTAATTGTGAAGAATACATGATTCTAAATTCGCCAAATTAGTTGCAAATAAACGTGTTTTGGTTAATGTTAGGCCTAACCTAAAATTATGTTTTTTATCCAAATCACTGTTTTCTCCAAAAATACAGTAAGAATTTTTCGTTGATTTTTGCTTTTATTTTTCAATCTAACCTATAAAATCTGTTGGTTGTGAAAAATAATAAAGTGATTCTAAATTTGCTAAGTTGGTTGCTATGGCAATGAATGTAAACAAACATGAGTGTGTTGCTAGTTTTTGATCCGAACAACAAATAGGGCTGGAAATAAACCCCCTAATTTTCGATATTTTTACGCTTTAAAATATTTTTTTTCAAAATCCTTTCTTAGTGTGCGTCTATGACCTTATAAGAATATAGGTTAGGTTAGGACTGAATGACTGTCTGACTGTCTGACTTTCTTGGAATCAACGTGCAGCAAAAACTACTTACGATACAAATACGAAAATTTAAAGGTAACCTATATTCGTATGGGGCCATAGACGCACATTATAAGAAATTATTTTGCAAAAATGTATTTTAAATCATAAAAATACTCAACATTTTAATAAAACACCTGTTAGGATCAATAGCTTAGCAATTTATGTTTACTTACATTCATTACCATAACAACCAACTTAGCAAATTTAAAATCAATTTGTTATTATTCACAATCAACAACTTTTTTTATTTTAAATTAACAAACTAATAGTAAACACAAAAAATCCACGAAAAATGCTTAGGTACTGTATAATAATTCAATTAAAACATCTGCTGTTACATATTATAAATAAAACTGCAGATTTGGATCAAAACTTAACATAATTTTATTTTAGACAATGAACAAAACAAGTTTATTTGCAACCAATTTGGCGAACTTAGAATCAAGTTATTATTCTTATTCTTCACGACTAACCGTTTTTAAATTAGGTAAAAGCAAATAAAACGCTTACTGTATTATAAGTCAAACATCTGTTGTTACATATTATATTGTTTCCTTTAGTTGTTAAATATCAAAATTTGTTTGTAATGTTGATTATTTAAATATTAATGGTGAAACTACAAAGTATGTCACAGTTCGAATTTATTATTGTTGGTTATGTAAAGGTCATCGCTCAAACGTCATTTCCGTGACAATATCAGAGTATACAATGATCTGTTTGCATTGGCTTCGACATGGGTTGCCGCCGGAGCGAAGCGAGCAGGGTCGGAACCCCAAGTTGAATATGTTTGTTGTTGGTACAGTAATCAGCTGTTTGCTGTAATATTTCCATCAACAGCTGATTTCAAACTTTGAAACAATTGATTGTTTGTATTTCTAACTTTTAGGTTAAGTTTATTTTTAAGTGCAGACCTGAGCCTTGCTGGTTCTTTTAACGTTTACTATAACTGCTGTTATAAAATATACGGAATAATTTGATTTGGACATTTAACATTATTTACCAGGTTAGCTTTGGGGTTATTATTAATCCTACACCTTTATTATAAAGAAAACATAACATATGTGTGTAGAAGGTTCCAACGGGGTTGGCGAGCGAAGCACCCGGATAGCCCTAAATTCGACAACTAAATTTGTGTTTTAGTTATTTATTTATCTGAGTTATTTAAGAATCAGTTATTAAAAACGAAATATCGTTAGATTTGTCTTAAATTAGTCTAAAAATGTTGTTACTTTACCTTTTCTTATCAAATTTATAGTTTTCTAGATATTTAACATTCAACATTTACAACTGCCACCATTTTGAAACGGATTGTTACATGTTACATGATAACAATTTTTTTAATGTACCCTATTTAGATCAATATTCACCCCCAGTTGGGAGATTATATCTTAAACCGTTTCTGAGATATTAAGGTATTTGCAAAAATCACATACAGACGGACAGACAGAAAACAGAGCGAGATAGGACACATTTTATATTGTATTATTTGCTTGTTTTTAGCTGACAAATAACCCCGTAAAATTTCGGACAATTGAAGCTGGACACCCTGTATAGCACAAGCTGTTGCCATTACACTTTTATAAGTTTGGGTTATTAGTGGGGTAGGGGCTCTATTTCAAAAATATTTTAAGTCCTATGAAAGAAAAACATTGCCAAAAATAAAATCTACATAAATTGAGCGCATTTTCACTTTGTTAAGTTTTACACGAACCTGTATAATTATAAATAGTTGCAAAACAAGAAACTAACCTCAATAAATCAGCCAGACATTAACCACACACAACACTACAATCCGCACAGTACGAGCATTGAGCCCAAACTGCCCGTCCGTCTCCCAGTCTCGGCGCAACAATACACCTACTTCCCCGTATCCCCACTAGGCAGCGTCACAGTGCGGTGTCAATTTTTTTTACTTTCCCTCAAGGTCGAAGATTCGGTCCGCCATTCGGGCGTTACACGCTTCGCTAAGGTTCCGCTTCTTGTTTTGCAAAAGGGCGTTTTTTTTTACCCCGTCGTGTCAAATCCGATTGTCAGTCGTTTTCCTGATATTGTACGCTTTTAGATTCGCAATTTGTTCGACGCTACATTCAGTTTCAGTTTACCAGAGTGACCCTTAATTTCAAAGTTAATGTTTAGTATAGAAAGCCTAAATTAGGCTCAAATAAGTAAAACTATCCAAATATCTTGGTAGATGAATATGGGTCGGCGTTTTTTTGTTGGACATTGTGCAAGTTGAAAAGAGAAAACGCGTTGCCTGGGAAACCATAAGAAACTCAGGGATGTGACCGAAAAACCTAGGAGAAACAGAAGTAGACGGGAAATGTGACCGAAAACACGGAAGAACCGGAAAAGTCTGGGAATATGTTCGAGAAACCCGGTAGCACCTGAAAAGTATGGGAATGTGACCGAGAAACCCGGTAGAACCGCAAAATTCTGGGAATGTGACCGAGAAACCCGGTAGAACCGCAAAAGTCTGGGAATGTGACCGAAAAACCCGGTAGAACCGGAAAAGTCTGGGAATATACTCGAGAAATCTGGTAGAACCGAAAAAGTCTGGGAATGTGCCAGAGAAACCCGGTAGAATCATAAAAGTCTGTGAGAAACCCGATAGAACCGGAAAAATCTTTAAATGTGACCAAGAAACACGGTAGCACCTGAAAAGTATGGGAATGTGACCGAGAAACCCGATAAAACCGAAAAGTCTGGGAATATGAGGAATGTGACCGAGAAACCCGATAGAACCGAAAAAGTCTGGGAATGTGACCGAGAAACCTGGTAGCACCTGAAAAGTATGGGAATGTGACCGAGAAACGCGGTAGAACCGAA
>JAGFPH010000448.1:414391-444430 GCA_018207615.1 Philaenus spumarius | reverse complement strand
CCCTGAACCTAAAAAAGTGGTTTTCGGAGTGATGTGTGTGTGTGTGTCTGTGTTGGTGGATGTTATCAGACCTAGAGCCTAAACCAGTCGTCCGATTTTGATGAAATTTGGTATGGAGGTACTAATCCACGGTATCTCCAGGCGTTTTTCTTCATTTTTGTGAATTTTTTATTTTTAAAGGTAGTTTTCCCATAAAAGCCCTTAAAATAACGGAAAAATCAACTTTTCTCAAAAACGGCTCTAACGATTTTGATTAAAATTTTATAGTTTATTAGGGACCTAAAGTACTATAAACTATAACATTTTAATCAAAATCGTTCGAGCAGTTTTTTGAGAAAAGTTGTTTTTTCCGTTATTTTATGGATTTTGATGGGAAAATTACTCTTAAAAATAAAAATAAATTTTAAATTGGAATTTTGAATTATTATTCTACTGATGAAAAGGTAGAGTATGTTATAGTACTTTTCGTCAATGAGGGAGAAAGTATGTGTCAGTTTCCTGATACCGTTTATTTTGTATAAATGATGTGTACCTAATTCATCAACCTGTGATTTTTCCCGGGTTTGTTTTTAGTTATTTATAATTGTTACGTCAACGGTCAAACAGAATAAATATTACAAAGTCTTAAAACCCTGATATTAATTTTGACTTATTTATTTTATTGTTTGTACTAATTTCATATTTACTTCTTAATTCAA
Source organism: Philaenus spumarius (assembly GCA_018207615.1). NCBI lineage: Eukaryota > Metazoa > Arthropoda > Insecta > Hemiptera > Aphrophoridae > Philaenus > Philaenus spumarius. The sequence continues at coordinate 443,732 of JAGFPH010000448.1, read as the reverse complement.
AACAACAATCAAGTTGAAATTAATAGAAACTATAGCAACAATATATATTTCATTCATCATCAAGTTATCCCTTTTTACAGTTCACGCTCTGCACGCGTTCAACAGAAATAAACATTTGAATGCCTATATTAAATAAGTTGAGTAAAATTGTAACTAGTATCTTGAATCAACTGTTTATCGTAAATAACAATTCAAAATATAAAAGAAACAACATTTTTTATTAATATCTAAAAGCAATTATAACAACCTTAGAAAGGTTTGGAGAAACACAACATAATAGTTGGAACTACAGCGAAGATGGTAAAGGAGGCCGCGGGTTTAGGAGCGGTCGGTGTCACCGGTTTTATGGCGTATAGTAAGTCAATAATATATAATGATTTATAACTTAAATTAGTTTGAAATTAAGTCAAACTTTCCTGAGTTTAGAATACATCATATACAACACAGCTGATTTGTATTCTAAACTCAGGAAAGTTTGACTTAATTTCAAACTAAACTTAAGTTATAAATCATTATATATTATTGACTTACTATACGCCATATAACCTGCGACCCCCACCGCTCCGACACCCGCGGCCACCATGACCATCTTTGCAGTATCGCCAACCATTGTGGTTGTCTTTCTCGAAACCTTTCTAAGGTTGTTAGTTGCTTTTCGGTATTAATAAATAATGTTGTTTATTTTATATTTTGAATTGTTATTTACAATTAAAATGTTATGACTCAGATAACTATTTCATCACTCTGCATCTAAAGTATTTGTTTTAGTTAACATATGGGAAGCGATCGATTCACAATCTCAAATTTACAGCAAGTGAAAAACGATCAGCTGTTTTCCCTTGATCTAAGTTAGTTCCGCGTTTGCCCACCAACAGCACTAGTGTTTCTTACCAATGAATTTGTGCGTTTGAAATAGCCTGTCTTAAATGTTAATAAATATTGAGCTTGACATGTGAGAAGATACACTTGATAGAATAAACTTAGAACATAAAATCTCACAACTAATATGTTTATTAAATCAAACGCGTTTCAATGACAAAGTCGCCATCTTCGGTGATGCACGAGCTACAATATTCAATAGTCAAAATATAACTAAACTATCCTCACGTATTAAACGTTAAACGTATTAGTTGTGTGATTTTGTATCCTAAGTTTATTCTATCAAACTGTCTTAAATTTGTAATGATAGAACTGTCGAAACATACCTCAGAAAAAATTTGTAAGCTAAAGAATCGTTGTTGCCAATTATCAAAATTTAAGCACAAACATTAATCTGAACATTTAATTTATAGGTTTGTATGTTCTTCAACTTTAACTCATTTATGTTTGTTGAGATAATTTTGTTTGTAACAAAAGTTAAAATTGTTAATTAAAAGTTTATATTATTGGAAATGTACTAGGTTTAATTTTCCTTATCCATATTGCGTGTTTTTTTTTTATCACGATAAAAATAATTTCCACAAAACACGATCAACGTGCATCGGAAAAGATCACTTTCGTTACTAGTAATTGTATACAGGATGCCCTCGAACTCTCTGGTCCCCTTTTTTGGATTTGTTCCTGGGATCGAGACAAACATACAGTTGTACACATGCCCTCCATGAAATGACATGTGTAGAGGAGTCCTCATGTGATGTATAAAGTTGTTTTTTCAGTGTATATATTTAAATTTGTTCAAGTGTTTGTGTTTTTTAATGTTTTGTGTTAATTGTGTATAGTTTATTACGACGTGTTCCACAACAGTGGAATGAATCATTTTTGAGGTTGATCTGATGATGGTGGCATGAACCACCGAAACCGGTAATCCAGAAAGGATATATTTTAGAGTGCTCGACGGATAAAAATAAGGTAATTAATTACCCATTATTATAATAATTGCATTCTTGGAAGCTAAATAACATCATGTTTAAATATGTAGGATAGTAGTAAAGTTATTAAACAAATAAAAGAGCACTTTGGCGACAAAATCACAGATTTAAATAAAAACCCCGAACCACAAAACAAGGAACAAAAACAATAACTTTACAACTAAATTGTAAGTTATGTTTAATACGTTACCCTTATGTACATTTCGATGACATGGTCATCATCCTCAGAGGGTTTTAGTGTTAATACCGGGGGGTTGGGTAGTGTTAAAACCCTCTGAGGACGATGACCATGTCATCAAAATGTACATAAGGGTAACGTATTAAACATAACCTACAATTTAGTTGTTTAGTTATTGTTTTTGTTCCTTGTTTTGTGGTTCGGGGTTTTTATTTAAATCAGTGTAGTAAAGTTATGTGTATACTTAGTTTGTTAACCCGACATCCTATACCAACACAGTAAACACAACAATATTGTATCTTAAAGAACGGTTTGGCCTATTGAGTTCAAACTTGGCACGAAGTTTAATTTTAAAATGGTTTGTTTTACGACAAATAAACGATTATATCCAATAATGCGTTTAAAAATGGCGGAAATTTTCAAACTTGTATTACCCCAAAACCGTACATTTTAACAAAGAATTTCAAGACCTTTCTTTATAGTCCTTTTAATTCCATATCGGATGGTGTAACTGTCAAAACAATCGGATGAAGGATAATAGTTAATTGTATAATAATTGGTTTACAACCCGGCATTGTATACCACTACGGAAACATGACGAATTGTTGCGTACGTATGCTGTTATCGTCCATAACTTAACTATTATTCTTCCTTCGAATGTTTTTAAAGTTTCACAATCTTATAGAGAATTAAAATGGCTACAAAAAAGGTCTCTTAACATTCTTCGTTAAAATGCACGTTTTTGTCTAATTTATGTTTGAAATTTTCAAAGCCGCCATTTTTAAACGCATGATTGGTTATGATTGTTTATTTTTCTTACGGTAGATAATCGTTAGGTTAAACTTCACGTCAAGTTTGAACTCAATCGGTTAAACCACTCTCTGGATATTAATTATTTTCTGAAAAACACATACAGACAAACGGGCTGCATGTAAGGACTACAAACCTATGTTTATATTGTGAGATATGTTTGTCTCGATCCCAGGAACAAATCCACAAAATTGAACCAGAGTGTATCCCTGTGAGTCTTTTTTTAAATGAACCAAAATTGGTATCTTGTATACTACAGTATAAATCTGACAACAACTTTAAATAGGGAACCTACCCTTCTTTTTTGTGAAATTAAAAAATGTGCATTTAACATATTTGTAAATGGCCGCCATTTTCCAATATGTAACTTTCGAATTTCTGATGGAATACCCTGTATTTTTATGATGATTTTTGTGTTCTTTGTGTTTGTTTTTTTTTATACGACTAGCCGGTTAAAAGGTAGATTGGAGTAACGTTTAAAACACCCTAACTGAGCGGCAGATATGTTTGTATGGAAACGTTTTGAACCAATGAAAACTCTCTTAACACTGCTCTAAAGCCCTCTGAGACTAAAGTAGTGTCAAAGCCCTCTGAGGATGATGACTACGTCATTGAAATGTGCATTAGGGTAGTACATTAAACATAACTTTGCATTAAATTGTTTTGTTATTGTTTTTTGTTCCTTCTATTTGTGATTCGCAGTTTCATGTGTGAATTTGTTGCCACAGTGCTCTTCAACTTTTGTACACAAAGTTTTGTTAACTTATTTTCAGTAGCAAAAATTAGGGGGCTTAACGAGACTATATAAACACTCTGTATATCCGCCAGTGTTCATAGTTGTTGAAATATCACATAACAGCTGAAGGACGAAATCAGCTGTTACAGCGTTAACGAATAGACCAAACAATTTGTTGGCGCATGCGCTATGCTCTTTTGTTGCGTACGTACACTAGCTTTTATTCCAGTTCATACAATAGATAAATAAGGTTGGAAAAATTTTAAATTAAACTTTGAGTGGACTAAATTAGCGAAATTTCACCAAGAGAAACAGGGGTGTGTCTGTGTATGTGTGTGAGGATGTTATCAGACCTAGCGCCTAAACCAGTCGTCCGATTTTGATGAAATTTGGTATGGAGGTTAGTATCCACGGTATCTTTAGGCTTTTTTTCAATTTTGTGAATTTTTTATTTTTATGGGTAATTTTCCCATAAAAACCCTTAAAATATCGGAAAAATCAACTTTTCTTAAAAACGGCTCTAACTATTTTGATTAAAATTTTATAGTTTATTAGGGACCTAAAGTACTATAAACTATAAAATTTTAATCAAAATCGTTCGAACCGTTTTTGAGAAAAGTTGGGTTTTCCGTTATTTTATGGATTTTTATGGGAAAATTACTCTTAATAAAAATTCTCGTTTAGGTAATAATAATAATAATAACTGATTTTTGGGGGGTTTTGGCCGAAAAGGAAAATAACCGCCTCCTATGCTACTCTTGGCCATAAGTTTCAACTTGGGAGAAAGTAGATGTGGCAGTTTTCTGGTACCGTTTATTTTAATGATCCGGTGCTCATTGACAGTCATTAATAAGAAAGGTTTTATTTTATACAAATGTATAAAAAGTTGTTTTAATAATGTGTATATATATGTACACAGTATGTATATAATAAATAGTTTCTGAAAAGTTAGATTTCTCACGTGTTGTTTTCGACCTCTTATGGACTCCCCCACCCGGCCATTCGCCTCTCACCGGGATGATAGATCTATTGCTGGACACTCGTCTGCAGATTGTAGAACCGTATCTAATTCAATTTTAAACCATTTCAGCAGCCACTGTTTTATTACAGGTGACGACCTCAGATCTTGTCAGGCAGTAAATAGGTCGGAAGATAGACGTACAGAACTATAATCGTGGGGTTAAGCCCAAGGACTAGACATTTCATTGTTTCACTAAACCCACTCCGGGGATCGCACCTGCAAAAACTTCAACAATGGAATTGCGACTAGAGTCAAGGTCACACCACAGAAATATTTGACCTTGAAACTCCTCGGTTCTGGTCACGTTCCGAAACTAAACAAAAACAGTCATTGATATCGACTGGTCTACTTCCGCTGTTCACAGATTGTTTACGTATAATCTGTGCGAAAACAATTCGCCGAGTATTATGTGACATACAAATTAGCAATCTTCGAAAAGATATTCCCAGTTGGTTGGATTGTTGTGTACATTTTTTCGGAAAGGTTCGTTTTAACGTGACATTGAAAGTCGTGACCTTATGATATGAGTTTACACGGAATTCGCTACTCAAGAACTTGTGGCTCATCGGATGGTCATACACATTGGTCACATGGTTTGCAAGGGGACGACAAAGAGTCCGTTTGTCGTTTAGAAAAGGTGCGGACTCTTAGTCCGCCTCTGATGGGACATTTTGACATCAGTATACAGGAATTCGCTACTCAAGAATCAAATCAAGAACTTGTTGCTCGAGAACAACGAGTGTATTCGGACTCTCTGTCCTCATTTACAATACCAAGGTAGGCTAGAGTAGTTTTTCCGTGTGTGGCATTATAAATCTGCACAGCCACACGGGAATAATATGGTACGGTAGCCTTCAAACCCCCTTCCATAAAGAAGGTTGGCGGTTTGGGACTGCAGATTGAAACGTTACGCACCGTGCCTTGTATTTTTAAATTGCCCTTAACCTTATGTACCGGGAACGTTTCGTCTCTCAGGGAAAATTTATTGTATTAATAAAAAAATCCCTTCGCGGATTTATTTCAAGTTTTACCTTGAAAACTAGCTCACATTTATTTTACTTAAATTTTATTCTAAAAAATGACTCCTCCCTCGGGTCGTGCTGTTTGGAAGAGTATATGTTCTGAATTGTGTTGTTATTAACTTTCATTAATCTTTATATTGTCACTTATTTTAAATCTATCATTAGCTGAAAAAATATAAATGGGATTGCTAACTACAATAATTTCCTTAAATCAAATTTGTGATAACTACTAAAATATTGAATTTATTCTCCTTGTAAATTCCAACAATGCACAAACAAATTTCTTTATTTCAGTGTTCAGGCACATTTATTTACTCCAATAATCTGAAAACTTTTTCTATTGCATTTATACATGAGGCATGCTATGTAATACAAAATTGATTTAAAACTGACCAGATGAAAGTTATTAATTTATATATATATATATATTTTTTAAATAAGTTAACTTTGATTTTATTCCCCTAAGGCTGAGTTGCACCAACCAGGATCAGTTTTGATCTAGGATCAAAGTTGTATTTGATCCAGGATCAACTACTTTGATGGGTTGTTTCTATTGCACCATACCTGGATCAAATAATTGATCCAGGATTTACTGATTTAGGTATTTGATCCCGGTTGATGCAACCCAGCCTTAATGTTTTTTTTTAAAGATTGAAATTAATGTATGATATATATTTTTTTTAAAGCGTCGGATATTTTTACTCGTTAGCTGACTTCGGCTCCTGTAAGAGTTTATGAACTGCTGAGGTTTCAATAAGGACTGGTGATCCCTTTCTGCTGACGCCAAGAAGAAGACCCTGCCTTGCCGGGATGCTGTATCTTGTCGATCAGCTTTTCCTAGAAATCAGTCGGCTTGGACCACTCTAGTCTCTGCTGCCTAGTTGTCTGATTACTCTAGGTGTCGTCCTTCCGTCTTGAATGTAACATGGATCACTTAGCCGTTTCTGCCGCGACTGTCTCAGAAATATTCGCTCTAAGTCGTTGTTGTAATTTAGTCAATGACACTAATGTTGTTTGAATCACTGTTTACAGCGGTTATCTTTACTTTCAAATCATTTACCGTTTAATCTAGCCAAGTCGTACACAAATTCCTTTACGTCTTCTTTCATCGTTGGTCTATGGAAGAGGACGATCTTTCGATCGAAAATTTTCTAGCTCCTCGCTACTTTCCCTTTTTCAACTTTCTCTACTCGAAAACCCGCTATTTTCTCCTTGTTGAGTAGGCCTGATCTTAATAATATTTCTCCAGTTTTGTTTTTCAACGTTTGGCTGAGCTGCAATCTAGGTCTAATTCAAAAGTTTGGAAAGCTCAGGCCAAAGTACGATTTCGCATTTCTTTTCGCTTCTTGGAAATTATACAGTTGTCGATTTTAACCCATAGTTTTATTTTAATAAACCTCCTTTCTAATTACAATACCTTTTGCTTGATCTCAACATTATTTTTAAATCGTTATCTTATGATAGTTAATCATTATTACCCTTTAAATTAATTAATTTTGGTTTATTTCAATGTTGACTATTTTACACAAACTTTTATTGTTATTATTATTTAATCTGAAACTCTTTCAAGATGTGGGTTGCGTAGTTTTAGCTAGGCCTCACAGTAAGCGTATCACCGTTGACCAGCTTGATGTGGTGTACTGTTTGTTGTTCTTATGGTTTGACAAGTAAATAACTTTTATGCGTGGAATGTGTAAAATAATTGTATCGATTTTTTGTGAAGACTGATGATGGTGACGTAGGTTCACCTAAACCGGTTATCTGTGTTAATAATCTGTGTTGGACGGAGTAAATAGGGCAGTTAATTATAATAATTACATAACTTTAGTCACAACAATTCTTGTGGCTAGTCACATTGTTTAAAATAACGAATGTATTGTTTTAGGGGTTGGCGTCCCCGTTTTCCTCCATTAATCGAAATAAAACCAAAAGGCGAGGTCTTTAATTTTTGTATGTGTCAAATAAGAAACAATTGTACAACATTTCAACTATTCTCATGTTCATTAAGGCTCGGCAGGAGTGAAAAACTATTTTTGAGTTGACCGCAGCTCTCCAAGTGGCAGAGCTGTAAACTACTAGCATTTAGTTTGTGTGCGTTTCATTCTTCCACTAGCAAATATAGAGCAGCTTCATAAATATACAGGGTGTCCCCGAACTCTCTGGACCCCTTTTGTGGATATGTTCCTGGGATCCATACAAACATATTTCACAATATAAACATGGGTCTACGGTGCTTATTTTTACGTCTGTCTGTCTACATGTGTTTTTTTACAAAACACCTAATACTTTTGGAAGTAGAAAAGATATTGACCTCAAACTTTGAATACCTATTTGTAGCGTAACCTTTTATCACTGTACGAAAAATTAGAAAATTATTTAAATATTTTCAAAATGGCGGCAGTTTATAATTTTTAATGTCAAATATCTCAATAACCGCTAACTTTACAAAAAAATTACAAGAAACAAAAAATTTACTTTTTTAATGAAAAATACAATGTTTTTTTTATTTTTTCTGTAGCTCAAAGGATAACAGAGATATTGACCAAAAAAAGGAAAAATGTAATTCTTGGTAATTGTCAACAATACCCAGAATTACTCTAGAAACAAAATATTTTAATGTATTATGTGCTAAAATAATAATTTATTTGCATAATATTCCGTGCACTTTCTGAGCTGATTAAACTAGCAAAAAATAATGGAAAAAGTGCATATATTCATAGGTCCGGAAATGCTTCGTTAGAGAGTTACAGCTGGCGAAATATTTCACCCGTGTTTCAGATTACTCACAGAAACGAATCCCTAATAAAATTTGTAGGACGTTAGTTAGGGTGTAAAATTTAATTTAATTTACGGGAAGAGCAGATAAACTTAACTTGTCCCAGTTCTGTTACTGCAGTAATTGTTGCGATATGTGACCCAAAACGCAAAATTCGGTTTAAAAAAACATGATTACAGGGGTCCTATTTTATTAAATTTATCTGCTCATCTTACGTAAGTTAAATTTAATTTTACACCTTAATTAACGCCCTACATATTTCAATAGGGATTCGTTTCTGTGTGTAATCTGAAACACGGGTGAAATATTTCGCCAGCTGTAATTCTCTAAAGAAGCATTTCCGGGCCTATGAATATATGAACTTTTTTCATTATTTTTTGCTAATGGAATTAGCTTAGAAAGTGCTCGGATCATTATGCAAATAACTTATTATTTTAGCTCATAATAACATTAAAACATTTTGTTTCTAGATTAATTCTGGGTATTGTTGACAACTACCAAGAATTACATTTTTCCTTTTTTTTTTGTCAATATCTCTGTTATCCTTTTAGCTACAAACAAAATAAAAAAAACCATTGTGTTTTTCATTAAAAAAGTAAACTTTTTTGTCTCTTGTAATTCTTTTATTAAGTTAGCGGTTTTTGAGATATTTAACATTAAAAATTATAAACTGCCGCCATTTTGAAAATATTAAAAATAATTTTCTAATTTTTCGTACAGTGATAAAAGGTTACGCAACAAATAGGTATAGGCTACTAAGTTTTATCTCAATATCTTTTTTACTTCAAAAAATAATAAGTATTTTTTTTAAACACATGTAGACAGACAGACAGACAAAAAAATAATCACCGTAGACCCATGATTATATTGTGAAATATGTTTGTCTGGATCCCAGGAACATATCCACGAATTGGGTCCAGAGAGTTCGGGGACACCCTGCATATTCCTAAATTACTATTCAAAATAGGCCAATTTGTGTTAGCAGTCTTGTAGTAGGAACATAAAAACTTTTGTTTAAAAAAAAATAAATTTATATATATTTGTATACACTTTTGTTTAGAACTAAATTACAAAACGTTTGTATATTTAAAAACAAAATAAAAAAAAATATTTACTACTTTTTATCGGGTCTAAAGTTGATTTTTTGCCTTCCATTACTGATTTTTTTTTTTTTTGTTTCTTAATCTAATAACTTTGAAAATGTTACATCAATCAATTGTTTCTGGCATAACTGAATTATTTAAATCTTTCTATACAAAACGGCTATGGAACACTTTTGGATTGAGGTAAAATTACTATATTTTGCGAATTGTTTAACCCTTCATGTAAACGTACTGAAATACGCATGCGTGACAATGTATGTGAGCATGTGTTATCAAACACTGCTTCTCTCACACACTCAAAATTAACGGGTATATTATTTTTCTAATATTCCTTGGCGAGCAAAAGGTTGGTGTGATAACCGCCAGAGTGCAGGCTAAACACACGAGTAGTACAGTGACTTGATAGAGTGTATCTAGAGAGTATCTCTATCTATACCCCGCGCGCGATAACTTTTCACTTGGTACTTGCACAGTTTGGCAACGCTGCGGGTCGGCTCGCTACCCCATTCCACTTATCAAATGTATCCGGTTGAACGATGACTCACAACTAGGCTCCTAGTAAAATTACACTTTTTCTTCAAAACTTAATGAAAAGTTCATTATGACTATGCATCTTAAAGATAATTTTCTAACAAGAAATAATATATAAAAATGTTTGTAATCAGACAACTAATAGTATTGGAAAAAGGGTAAACTAAATATATTGTGATCGTTTTGCGGAAAAATTAACATTTAAATATGAAAGAAATACTATTCAAAAAATAATAAATTCAAAATAATATAAACTTTCAAAAATGTCGTTTTTAACCTGCTGACATTAAATATCTTATTGTAAAAAGTACAATACAAAGTACTTTTTTTATACAAAATGGCGGATTACGGCTAAACTAAGCCAAAATCGAAAAATGTTATACTACATTTTCGACTTACTTTTGCATGTAAAATCTGAATCTGCATAGCTATAAAATTAACTAAAAACTTTGTTGAATTTTAAAAAAATATGATTTTAGGCTAATTTTGTTTGTTGTAGACAATTACCAAGAAATTATGTCTTTGTCGATAACTCGGGTTATCCTTTGACCTACTGAAACTACAAAAAGAACATTGTGTCTGTCGTTAAAAAATAAAAATATTTTGTCTCTTGTAATTTTTTTGTAAAGTTAACGGTTTTTAAGATATTCCACGTTAAAAATTTGTAACGGCCGCCATTTTGAAAATTATAAAAATAAATTCTTTGTGTTTGGTATACTTGTTAATTGTAACATATAAAATGCTTATTCTAAATTTGAACTTTATATCTTATCTATTTCCAGAGTTACAGTGAATTTTTGTAAAAAAAACAAAATGGCGAATTACGGCTAAACTAAGCCGAAATCGAAAAAATTTTATACTACATTTTCGACTTATTTTTTCATGTAGAATCTGAATCTGCATAGCCCGCTATTCTTTACTGAATCACCCTGTACATCTATAAACAATTAATACTTATAATTGTCCAATTTTAATACATTTTAGATGTTTATTATCAGCAAAGTATGAAAAAACGTGTTATAAGAAATATTGAAAAATGTATCAGAAGAAAAAAAAAATAATTTGCAATTTCGAAAGAGCCTTCTCAGGGAAGTGCACCTGTGAGTCAGCGCTATAAGACACATCCGCTCGTCTCAACAATGCGACGTTGCCGATACCATTTTCACACTAAACTCAAAAAATCCCAAGTGCAAAGTTATAGCGCGTGTAGTATAGTCACTGTATCGAGTAGCACAAATAAACCTCGTTTGGTAATTATTAACCGCTGTAAAAAATTGATTCCAAACGGTGAAACGGTGTGGGAGTGCTTGCATACAAATTGAATCGCACATACCCGCAGACTTGTCTTCTTTGCGCAAATGTTTTATACACATCAGTGCTTTCGATCAAGGTGGAGAGTATTTGAAATAATTCCATCACGCAGCTGAACCGCAGACATGAGGTAAGAGAATTTCCAAAATTAAGTTTATACGTTTTAGGGCGTCAACCAACTATTTGGGAAATCGGTCTACTCACGAAGGTGCTGAATAGCTGCCTGCGTGTACGAAATATATTATACTAGAATTTGTTTGCACCTCGATCCCAGCCACGTCTCACGTGTTGCTCAGTTCCGCTCGTAGCGAAAAAACTCGTCTCGCGAAATTGAACCTCGACCTTGCGGCCTTGCGGGTGAGTAATTTCGCTCATCGGCCTCGAAACAGAAGCTGCCTCACGGTGAAATCCCCCTCGTGGATTTGAACCGTGTAACTTTATGTAATTTTACGTTTCGACCGATTTTGGGGCCTTAACCAGACGGGCCTTAAGATCGAGTCAAAAACCAAATGTGCAGAATAATCTTCTGTAGGCCTATTAATTTTCTAGATGAAAGCCCTGAAAAGTTCCATTCTAGTACGAAAAATCTAAAAAATTGTTACTTCCAATAAAAAAAACGTGATTCTGATTGTTGGGTTTTTTTTTTTTGCTAACGAACTCGTACCAAATCCGACGTAAAATGCGGCCGGAATGCCGACACACACATATACGTACAATGTTTAATATCACCCCAAAACGTGTTCTGGGGACCATGACCAGTGCTCATTACCACTCCCTCACACCACAAGTGTCACTGCAATAGCTAATCTTTCTTATGAAAATTGTTATACAAAAAGAATTAACGCTTAATTTCGTCCCACATATCCACAGACATCGCCGTTAGCCTTAGAACCGTCAATTAATTATTCGTTCCCATTTAAAGCGTGCAATGTGTGGGTGTTTGCGCATGTGCAAAAGTGCTGCGTGACGTGCGACCTTGATAAACAGCTGCTTGCACGTTGCCATGGTAACCATGACCTGACAGCGTGTGTTGTGAAGTCGGCTTGGCCGTTCTTTATCGGGAACAGAGGATCTTCCTTCTGTAACCATTTAAACTAGTTTTAGTTTATTCATGTCGTAAAATATTTCCGCCATATTGGATCTAAAAGTAATAGTTAATTAAAATAATATTTGATGTTGTCAGGACAATTCGTTTGCCTGTCCTTCGCACGATATTTTCTCGGGAACTTGAAAGGCATGACAAGGAAATTTGATAAAATTAAGATGCACGCTGTCCTATGTATATTCCAAAATAATTCGACCACGCAGCTGAACCGCTGACATAAGTTTAACGAATTTTCAAAATTAAGTTGATGTGTTTTAGGTTTTCAACTAACTATTTGGGAAATTGGTATCCTCACGAAAGCGCTGAATATGATTCAGAGTTCAAGCGGAGCGGACGTATTGTATTGTGGTTGTCTTATCTGTGTTCCCAAACTGTAGATAACGAGTCCTTGAGTGAGGTGTATTTGGTGAGACGGTGTATTGGTGCATGTATATTGAAGTTTTTTTTTGCTTTAAAAAATGGCAACCGGAAACTGTAATGTTTGTTTGGATGGAATTAAGAAAAAGCAACTTAAATTGTCTTGTGTCGATTGCAGCCTGGATTTTCACGCGAAATGTGTAAAAGTGAGTCAAGCCGACTTGGACGATTTGAACATGCGGGGTTCTGCGTGGAGGTGTGAATTGTGTGGTATTGAGCATAGGAAGAGTATTCAATTGGATACGAAAATGGAAAAAGGTAATTTATCGTTGCAAGATATAATGATTGTGCTTAATGATATCAGGAGTGATCAAAAGAAAAATGTTGCAGACTTTAACAAGTCTTATGAAACTCTACACGAGCGATTGGAAGAAAACACGAGCACTCTCCAGACAGGAATGAAAAATATTGAAAATTATGTAAGAAAGATTGATGAATTAAAGAATGAAAATGTGATTTTGAGAAATAAGTTGTGTTTGGTAGAGACTCGTGTAGAAGAGCTAGAACAATATTCCAGAAGGAATTGTGTAGAACTGCAGGGAATCCCCGAGGAAGCAGGTGAATGTGTCATAGAGATAATTAAGAAGGTTGGTAAAGCATTAGAAATGGATATAACAGACAATATGATTGATGCATGCCATAGAGTTGGCAAGAAGATAGAAGAACGAGGCCCGCGATGTATAATTGCAAAATTTGTGAGGCGGATAGATAAGGAGCGACTAGTGCAGAAGAGACGTGAAAAAAAAAGTGATTTTTCAACTCGACACATGGGTCTACCAATGGATAATCCTGTGTATGTGAATGAGTCATTGTCGCCAGTAAGAAGAAGACTACTTGGGCAGGTCCGGCAGGCTAAGAGGGAACGTGGATATAAATATCTGTGGTTGCGAGGTGGAACCATCTTGTTGAGGAAAGAAGAAGGATCTCCAGCGATTGAGATTAAGTGCCAGGATGACCTTGGTAAGGTTTAAAGAACAAGAACAAATTAATGATAAGTTTATTAACAAGTCAAAGTGAAAATCTTAGTATAGTGAACCTAATGTTCCCTTCATTTTATTTTGTAAAATGATTATTTTCCGTTTTTTTTTTATAAAAAAAAAAATAATAGCAATATTATTTAATATTCTTATGTATTTACTCACTAAGCTACTAAGGAATATTAGAAGCATACTATAGAATAGGCTGTATTTAATACAAAGAATCTATTTTTCTCTTCATTTTATTTTATGAGAAGGTTAGTTTTCGTTTTTTTTATATTTAAAATAAAAAATATTATTTAATTTTATGTATTTACTCACTAAGCATACTAATAGACAGCCTATACTAAACTTAATACAAAGAATTTATTTGTTTCTTCTTTTTATTTTATTAAAGGTTAGCTTTCGTTTTTTATGTGTTTTTTAATATTATTTTATGTTATTATGTATTTACTTGCTAAGATACTAAACAATGTTATAAGAATATTATAGAATAGGCTATACTCGATTTAATGATTGAAAGTAAAGGGGATATAAAGAAAAATGTATAATAAGACAGTGATTGATATAGTTCACCAAAATATTCGAAGTATGCGATCTAATTTTGATAATTTTATTGCTGAAATTGTGAGTTGGGAAAGCTATCCGGAATTAATTATTTTAACGGAAATCTGGATAAAAAACGATGAATCCGATTTTTATAAATTACCGGATTATAATTTGTTCATTGCTGAAAGTGAGGGTCATAGGTCAGGAGGTGTTGCTGTTTATGTTAAAAACGGTTTAAATATTTTTAAAAGTGAAAAACTAAAGTTTTGTACAGCTGACATTCTAAGTATGCAATTTCAGGCACTGGGGACGGAATTCTATATTTTTGCTATCTATAGATTACATAGCTACTCTATTGAACACTTTCTGAAAGAGTTGCAAACACATCTAACGAAAACCGTTAACAAAAGAAGTGTTAAAAATTTAATCGTAATAGGGGATATTAATATAGATATTCTGAAGTATGGAAATTATGATGTTGATAATTATAAAATTACAATGGCGAGTTTTGGGCTAGAGTCAATGGTCAATAGGCCTACTCGTGTAACTAATCAAACTGCAACCTGTATTGACCATGTGTATATAAGATTAGCGTGTAAAAATACATTAAACTGTGAGGCTAAAGTTATCGAAAGTCAAATCACTGATCATTACATGACAAGAGTAAGGCTTGGTAGAGAGGGGAGGTTTGTTGATAATACTGTAGAAACTCCTGTTGGCCGTAGTCGAATAAACTACGATAAATTAAATGCTTTGTTGAGTGGTATTGACTGGACTCATGTTTATAATGAGCAAAATGTTTGTAAGGCTTATACTATGTTTGAATTGGAGCTGCAGCAGTGTATCTCTAAAAGCAAAGAAGAGATTATTTATCAATGTAAATACACTAAACTTAAGCCCTGGGTTACTGATAATATCTGTAGAAGAATTAAGAAACGAAACTGTTTGTATAGGAAGGTTAAAGGTAGACCATTAGATGATAAGTTTCGATTGTATTATGTAGAATTTAGGAATAGATTGAATCGTGATATAAAGTTAGCAAAACTATCCTACTATCACAACAAATTTGGAGATGGATTTAATAAGAATTCTAAAGCCACTTGGAGCGCTATTAAAGAATTAACTGGGCAAAGCAGATCAAAAAAAGACTGGAACTTGAATGTTAATAATATGATTATTCAGGATGTAGAACAAATAGCAAATCAATTTAACACATATTTTTTATCCGTATTTAAAGAAGTAGTAGGAAATGAACGGACTCCACTAAATTTTAATAATCTGATATATAAAAATGTATTTAGATTAAAGCAGGAAAAATCTTCTATTTTTATAGGATCGGTTTGTTGCCATGAGGTCGAGAAAGCAATAAAGTCACTTAAGAATGGGAAATCACCGGGTATTGATGGAATAAATTCTGTAATAGTAAAAAAGATCTATAAAAATATTATTGATGTGATTACATTCATTGTAAATCTTAGCTTTAATACAGGTGTCTTTCCTGACAGACTCAAAAGTGCTGTTGTAGTTCCGATTCATAAAAGTGGCTCCTTTTCGGATAGTGCAAACTATAGACCAATTTCTTTGATTTCAACTTTTTCGAAAATAATAGAAAAAATTATGAAAGACAAATTGTTAAATTTTCTTAACAAAACACATTTTTTAAGTGATAATCAGTTTGGTTTCAGAGTGGGAGTAAGCACGGAGTCGGCTTTATTGAGTTTTATGAATATAATTAATGAAGGTATAAATGACAATAAATGTGTAAGCGGGCTTTTCCTTGACATTAAGAAAGCATTTGACACGGTAGACCATGGGATTCTTTTGTATAAATTGTTTAATTGTGGAATTCGTGGTGTGGTGTACGACTGGTTTCAGAGCTACCTTAAAGCTAGAAAACAGTGTGTCAAAATTAATGAAACTTTTAGTCAAATGGGGGAAATTACCCATGGTGTACCACAGGGCTCGGTACTAGGGGCAATTTTATTTATTATATATGTTAACGACCTTTGCGCAGCCAAATTTAATGGCCGGATAACAGCTTTTGCGGATGATACTGCACTTGTATATGTAGGAGATTCGTGGACTGAACTAGATAACAAAATTAATTTGGATTTACTGTCTCTGAAATGGTGGTTTGCCAACAATAAATTAGTGTTAAACACTAAAAAATCTAATTATATGCACTTTTGTCTGAAAGGTGATACCTGTTTACCCAGTAGGATATTGTATAAATGTATGGATTGTTTATGCGAGAGAAATGAGTGTATTTTGTGTGCTAGAGTACTCAAAGTTAAGCAAACTAAGTATTTAGGGGTTATTATGGACGAGGAATTAAATTGGAAGAATCATATTTTAAAATTAAAATCAAAGTTAATTTCATGCATCCGTTTGTTTTACTTCCTTCGAGACCTCTGCTCGATACAGACAATGCGTTGTTTATACTTTGCACTTGTGCATAGTAGATTGGGTTATGGGATTGTGTGTTGGGGGGGGGGACTTTCAGGACATCTTTGAAGCAAATTGAGGTGCTGCAGAAGTTTTTTGTTAGACTCATTTTGAAAAAATATAAACGTGAACCTTCATACCCTTGCTTTCTTGGTCTCGGCGTTCTTCCTCTGAGGAGTATGTTTATATATAAAGTTTTGAAAATTTTCTATCTGAGAAGCGGAAATTCTCCATGCTCTGATAGCAATTATAGAAAAATACTTAGGAAAAATAATCACCGAGTGCCAAAGCCTACCAAAACCTTCTTTATGAGAACATTTAATTTTTTGGCTCCGTGGTTGTTTAACAAATTACCTCAAGACATTAAATGCTTGGAGAGTCCGAGAAAATTTCTTAGAGGTGTAAGGGGTTTGTTGCTGGTTTGCAAGGATGTAGAAGAGTTATTGTACATCCCGC
This sequence comes from Philaenus spumarius, assembly GCA_018207615.1. NCBI lineage: Eukaryota > Metazoa > Arthropoda > Insecta > Hemiptera > Aphrophoridae > Philaenus > Philaenus spumarius. The sequence continues at coordinate 426,427 of JAGFPH010000448.1, read as the reverse complement.
AGTAACCGCTTTGTAGGAGTAATACATTTCTTGGTCTGGTGTTGACCTTTTTGTATTTGAGCGTCACTTTTCTTTTACTATCGTAATACCCTTTGAAGCGGAAATTGTGGCTGTATTAGATTCCATTTTCAATTTGTTAGGCTAAATTAATGTTTCGTGAAGGTTTTAAATGTACCTGGATGAAAGGGGCATGTTGTGATGGCAGGGATCCTGCACTCAAGGTACTTGATTGTATATCTCAATATTAATATAATTTTTTGAGTAAAAAAAGTGATTATAATTTTCTTTTGGGAAATGGGAATTTAAATGTATTGTTACTGCAGCCGCACTGAAATCTGTTTTAAATTGAAATTTTTGTTTATAATTTTTGTAATGGAACCCCTAAGCAGGCGGATAGCCTTAGGGGCCCTATATTGCGTTTTCTCTAGGATAAGTATTTTATTTCCTGAAAGAATTGGTTATTTTATAAATGTGTATTTTATTTTGTAACATTCTATTGTAGTTCTTTTATAATTCTTGTTATTTTAAGTTAGTTAGTATTATTGTCATATTTAGAGTTATGTATAAATAGAAAAGGAAGAAAATACAAATGTATTTAATTTTGTTCAAAAGCAATAAATAAATAAATAAATAGCTGCCTCAGGCCTGAGTGTACGAAATATACTTTAGTAGAATTTGTTTGCACATAAGCCTCCAGCTTCGACTCACGCGCTGCTTCGTTCTGCTTCATTCGACCTTGCGGCCTCGGGTTATGGACTATTTCGCTTCGCTCGCAGCGTACAAACTCGGCGCAGAAGATGGCCTCACGGTAAAATCACCCACGCGGATTTTAACCGGGTACTTCTATGGTATTTTACGTTTTGATAGATTCTGGGGGAACCAAGCAAGCTATAAGGTCGTGTAAAAAACAAAATGTGCATAATAATATCCTACATTTATTTATTTTTTTTAGATAAAACCCTAAAAATGTTCCATTCTAGTACGAAAATTGTCAAAAAAAATTTACTTCCTGTTTAAACGTACTTCCGGTTGTTGGATCCGTTTGGCTAACGAACTCGTCCGAGCGACTTAGACAACCAACGTGTGTACCAAATTTGGAACAATTTGGATTTAAAATGCGGCCATCAGAGTGCGAACACACTATCTATATAAATATGATATTATATAGAAGCCCTCACTCACTGATCATCACTAATTATTCCACTTCCGATGAAACTAGAGAGATGAAATTTGGTATGTGTATTGTTTGTGATGTAAATAGGAAAACTAAAGAAATTTCATTTTGATGTTCAAATTTTTAGGGGTAGTTTTGGGGGTTTAGGGATAGTTTTGGATTGTCATTCCCAAAAACGGTTTTTTAATGGGTTTATATTTTTTGGTATAGCGGGAAAACGAAAGATCGGATCTTAAATTTGATGAAAAATCGTCAGTGTGGAATTCAATTATCTACAACTTTTGTATTTATCATTTTTTTTCTATCTCGAACGGTTACCGAGCAAAATTAGTTTATATTTGAAAAAAGTACTAATTTAAGAGTTGCCATTCCCAAAAATGGTTTTGTATTCGGTTCTATATATGAAAGGCATTATAAATAAAACATAACATATGTTTTTAGAAAGTACCATCGGGGGTGGCGTGCGAAGCACGCAGAGGTCTCCCCTACTATATATATACACATATACAATTTTTAATTACACCCTAAAACGTTTTCTGGGGACCATGATCGGTGCTCATTTACTATTCTGACCTTAGGTCTCATCATAAGGGTCACTGCAATAGTTCATCTTTCCTATGGAAATTCGCTAATGAATAATTTACTATACATTTTAGGTTTTTTGTTTGTGATACTGCAATGGAGGAGGGGTGTATTTTAGGGAACCAAACTATTTTCAAGATATTCCGGTGGATACTCAAAAACTAACTCGTATAGATTTCTGAAAATACTGTAGATAGAATTTCCAAAACTTCTTTTATTTATTTAAACAGGGCTATTTTTGTTTAAACTTACCTCATCTATTATTAACAAAACGGATAGAGATTTACAAAATTGTATCTCGGGGCGGTTATTTATCGTCAGAGGAGAAGCTACTTACAAAATCCCCAGCTTTCCCGTCCCCCTCCTACCACCCCATCGCTAAAATGTGTAAAGGACACGTACTGGGTATCTAGCAACCATTCTTCCAAACTTTACATTCAACAGGTCAAAACTATAAGTAAAATTCACCTCAGAGTGAGGCGGAAGTTGAAGCCTACCGAGGGTCAGCACGGTCGACTGGTTTCCGCTCCACTTCTACCTGAATTTTAATTTTTTATAGTAGCGTTATGCAAACTTTTTTTATAACAAGAAAATATAAAAATAAATTACATAACGTTGTGTATCACGATAGTCTGTTTATTTTGATACCAAATTTGAAGTAAATCGGTAAATGTTGAGTAATTAAAAACACTTTCAATAGTTCTTAGTTACATTAAAAGCTATGCCATTTAATTAGCAAGTATATAATACAACCATGTTTATCACATTGGTTTACAAACTTGCACAATTTTATTTTGATAACGTTATCTGTTTCAAGACGGCGGAGGTTCAAACTTTTCAAAGTTAAATATCTAAACAACTAAAAAAATTTAAGGTAAAAAAACGTAGACAATAATTTAAAGACAAATCTAACGGTTCGAAAGCTGTTCATGAAATAATATGTTTTTTCAATACATACAGACAACTTTTACACTAAGCAAGATAGGACAAATGTTATATTGTATTATTTGTTAGTTTTGACCTGCTGAATCACATGGTAAAGTTTGGTAGAATATTTGCGGAACATCCTGTATATGGCTTGTGACACATCAAATTAAAAACCATTTATTTCTGTGGTAAAAATGTATAATCGGATGTCGCATTCGTTCACTACGCTCCCAAACATAATTAATTGGTTGTGCAAATTAATTATTGCCTGCTTTTTCCTGCTGATGTTGAACCCATAATGGACGCTGTGTTTCTGTTACCCTTTGTCAGATGGTTTTGACAGTTAGGCCTCGGCTACGATACAAGCGCTGAGCGGTGAGCGGTGAGCGTTACTAGCAGGTGCAAGCGGCGTGGCCTGAGCGGTGGAGGTGGCTACGCTGCAAGCGACAACATTCCCACGCTTGTCTCAGTCAACGAGATGACGTCACACGAGGAGCTAGTGCTGACGGAAATACTAAGTGAGATACCTCTTTTTATCGTTTACGGAAGGTAAGAAGAGCCCAACAAAGGCGTTTGGGGCGTGCACCCAATAAAAACATAAAAATACTTATATAAAAATAAAATGTCTGCTCTAAAACTCGTTTGTAGTTAATTGTTTTTGTTGAAATTTTAAGTTTAACTCTGATCAAATAAATGTTATTTTGATTTTTTTTTAAGTAGAGGTAACCCTACAGGAATCATGACCCTGAAATAAACACATGAGAGCAGGAAATATGTAACAAACTATGTACTTAATAATAGAGCATACACAAAAAGGCACTTAACAACATTATTGGCTATTAACAAAAACAATTACATCCTGTTTATATTAAAGTACTTACGTCAAGCAGTCTTGTAATTTATATTGTTTTATTACAGCTGTTTCGGAATAACCAGTTATAACCCCCCGCCCCCCAGGTAAAAAATATTTCGCGCTTTGTTTGCATTAAAATACGCTCTTAAGAGTAACTTGTTTTCAACGCCTATGAAAATGTCAAGCTACAATAAATTACCAATATACTGCTGACATCGTCTTTGGTGGAATTAGGCACTGGCACTTTATTTTATATAAATAAAGTATAGTGTATCAAAGTATAGTGTTCTAGAGGCAGCACACGGAGTTTTCGTCCGCCACGGATTATTTGCCCGTTGCCGTCGCCATCATATCAACAGTGGCGCGAAGGAGAGTATTAGAGCATACACATTAAGGCGGGGACACACCTGTCATGCAGCCTTCCGATCCGACTCCGGTCCGATATTGCTTTAAAAATCTGATCGGTGCGGGATCGGAAAGGAATGAGCACATGTCTCAAGGCGGGGACACACCTGTCATGCAGCCTTCCGATCCGTCTTCGGAAAAATAAAAGATCGGTTTATTTATCGCTGACGGTAGCTGTGCAGCCGCTCGCTGCCACTATAATCGACGAATTTTCCACCGTCTCCGCTGAAACCGTAGCGAACGTGAACAAATGCACGCCAATTTTCCTTATTTTAGTATTTTTATTCGTAGAATACCATCCTTCAGCCGACATTCTTAAATAATTGAAAAATGTTTCTAGTTCCTCAAATCAGGAAACACAGTGTAGAATACTCCAAAATCTTCTCTTCTTTTAATTTATTGATTGGCTGAACCCAAATAAGTATATTTATTTGCTTCCTTCAATCGATGGAATAACAATAAAGCGAGAGTTGTTCTCTGTACACATCAATAAAACATTAAAAGAAAAAATAATATATTACATAACACACTTCGTGATTGATGAACTGGACACTTCAGTTTAATGAATACCAATGAGGCTTTTCATAGACGGCGACCGTAAGCAGGGCACGAAAGGTTTTTTGGGGGATGAGTCATGGTTGCTGTTCTAAATTATTTTAAAATAGTCCTAAATCACAATTAGAAGTGGAAAATTATACATACCTATATCATTTTAAAGTACTTTTGGGAATCCTAAAACGTGTTATTTTGCCACTTAATTTAAACAAAAATTCCCCCCTCCCCGGTTGTTGTAACCTCTCCCATACAATCGTCCTGGTTACGCTAATGGGTATAACAATACCATCATCAGATAACAAAACACTCACATATATGAACATTAGTACGTTATAAAATAAATTAAACATAGAAATTGGTTCTGCAGTACACGTCGAAATGATTAAAAAGTTAGTATTAATAGGTATGTGGTCACAATACTTTAATACTAACTTTTTAATAGTTTCGAAGTAGGCCTATACCTACTGCCGTACCAATTTGTAGGCTATGTTTATTTTTATTTGTTTATGTGCAATGTACTAATGTTTATTATATATGTTAGTGTTTTGTTCTCTCATGATGATATTGTTATACCGTTAAAGCTGTAATAAAACAATATAAACTACAAGACCGCTTGACGTAAGTAGTATTCCAGTAATAGTTGTAATTCAGGTGAAACCCGGGGAGGGAGTAATTTAAAAATATAGGTATGCTTCCTGTGTAAATAACAATGGTAAGTAGTCCCATAACAGAAAGTTTTAATCCATTGGTGTTGTTTAATCCATAATTCATGATGTTTAAAGAATATAAAATAAACCCTTGGACCGAATACAAAATTCCGAAAGTATACAGCAACGGAAAGTAATTTTATTCAGGTATTTTAGCAAAAACACTTCAAAAAAACAAATTTTTAAATCTAAAATAACAACTTCTGCCAATAGTCAATACAAAGTTCAACTAAAAGAATAAAGGTTGCAGCACCTGACGTAACTGCTTCGATACCTTTAACTGCAATGAGATTCAATATTTCATATAACAGCGCATTCTAGTAAAATATTATAACTATTTTGGAATATTACCTTTTAAAGTATACAGGTAGCAGCACATTACTGATGCGAAACTTTTGACTACCAATGCCAGCATAATCTGCATAATCCCAACATTTTGGTAGCAACATGGTAAAATAAATCTGAAAACATATTAATTGACGAATCCTCAGTGAGGCGGCACTCTTTGTTTGGGAAACAATAAATTTGTCCCGTCTCACAGTCAACATTCACTTCAAAATAGAATAATCCATCTGCACTAAATCTACCGATAATTCCATCTCTGTGGACAAATCTTTGTATTCGTAAGGTGCTGCCACCTGGTATATTAAAGTTCGAAGCGATTTAACCTCATTTTACAACATTCTGGAAAATCCCTGCTATCTACATTCAAATTATTAATTAGCATTATTTTTTCCTGAATTTTAGTAGGCTACATCACTGCAGACAAATGTTGATTTATTGTCTCGTAAGGAGCTACTATGCCCTACTATGGGATTTACTAAAAACAAATTCATATCCGCAAAGCTTCAAATACGTTTTGGACATTTATTATAATAACAAATTAGTGAAATTACTGTAGGTTATGTAGGTCTAATAATTATTATTATGTTAAGAGTTTTCTAAGTTGCATAATTTATAATCTTGTATTATTTTCACTTACAGTAACCTATTATACTATTATTAAATTCTTAACATGTTAGAAATAGTTTGGAGTCTGATTTTGAAGCTTGAAAAATTGTAAAATGTAGTTTAGACTATATAATTATAATAATTCAATATTTATTATAGGCTACACACGTTTATACTAAAAAAAAGCAATCATGATTGCAGTAAATGTCTTTAAAGTTCCTTCCCTTTATTACCTAATACAATATTAAGAAATGTTGTTATTAGAAAATATGTCCAGACCAGGGCATAAACCAGATCATGAACATTCAATTTCTTAACTTTTTTCAGTTAATGACACCTTTTTTCAGGTGTTATTAGCGAATTTCCATTGGAAAGATGAGCTATTGCAGTGACCATTATGGTGAGACCTAAGGTCGGGAGTGGTAAATGAGCACCGATCATGGTCCCCAGAACACGTTTTGTTGTGTAATTAAACATTGTATATTATGTGTTTCTAGAGACCGCATTTTAAGTCCGATTTGCTCCAAATTTGGTACCCACGTTGGTTGTCTAAAAATCGCTCGGACGAGTTCGTTAGAAACAAAAATCTAACAACCGGAAGTAACTATTTTTTTAGATTTATGGTAAGAATGAAACCTTTTTTAGGTTTTATTTAAAATAATAAATGTAGGATATTATTCTGAACATTTTGTTTTTCACACGACCTTAAAGCTTGCTTGGTTCCCCCAAAATCATTAAAAACGTAAAATACCATAAAAGTACAAGGTTCAAATTCACCGACGGCTGAGTTTGTACGCTGCGAACGAAGAAGCAGCCCATAACCCGCCGCAAGGTCGAGGTGCCAACTCGCAAACCGAGTTTTTCCCCTGGAGTGGAACGAAGGAGCTCGTGGGTCGAAGTTGGAGGTTTAGGTGCAAACAAATTCTTCTAATATATTTCGTACACCTAGGCAGCTAGTCAGTGCCTTCGTGAGTAAATTCATTTCTAATAAAGTTGGTTGAAATTCTAATATATTAAACTTAATTTAGGACATTCGCTCAACTCACGTCACCGGTTCAGGTACGTGATCGAAATGTTTTTTTAAATCGGTTCTTTGACAATAATTATTTGTTAATAATTCTACAAATAGACGTTACAAAAACATTTGTTTCTATAAAAATAATAAATTATACACTGTATAATACTTTTTTGACTATAACTACCAGTTTAATCATCGATTTGAGGTTAGGCCTAGAACAGAGTGAAACATTAAGTTACATTAAATTATTGTGGGAGCGGTTGGTGTGCGGAGCATCCAGGTGTCAAAATAATCTAGATGACAAAATAATTGTTGAGAAGATGGACAACAATTTTAAATGTATTTTTGCTTCGGTTAGGCTAAATAATTACGTGAAGAAATTAATAAACTGTAAGTATGCCTACGATTAAAGTTGTTTTTATCAATTAAATCATCGTTCCTTCTATTCCAAATTATTGACTGTTCGATTTAGGGCTTAAACAAATTTTGCATTAAACGCGAGCTCATTTTATAGAAATTGTCAAAATAATTTCCTAGACGAAACTTTCCTCAATTGATAAAATGTTTAAATATAATTTATATAGATTACACTTGTGGGTAAACTATATAAACCTAAAAACGACAACGAAGGAAATAATTCGACCACGCAGCTGGACCGCTGACGTGAGTTGAGCAAATTTCCAAAATTAAGTTTATATGCCTATGTTTTTGGGTTTCAACCAACAATTTGGGAAATAGGTCTACTCACGAAGGCGTTGATCAGCTGTCTGTGTGTACACAATATATTAGTTGAATTTGTTTGCGCCTAGTGGCCTCGCGAGTTTTCACCACTTGGCTTCGAACCGGGTACTTTTATGGTATTTTACGTTTTGGTCGATTTTGGGGGAACCAAGCGAGCTATAAAGTCGCGTAAAAAAACAAAATGTGCAGAATAACATCCTACATTTATATTTTTAGAAAAACTCTAAAAAATGTTCATTCTCGTAGTTAAAATCTCAAAAATTAATTACTTCCGGTCAAAAAACGTACTTCCGGTTGTTGGATTTTTTTGGCTAACGAACTCGTCCGAGCCACCTAACACGAATACCAAATTTGGACAAAATCGGACTTAAAATGCGGCCTCTAGAGTGCGAACACATATATACATATACTAGCTGACCCGTACGGCGCCGGCGTTGCCCGTGGTATTTTCAGTCTTTTTACGTAATTGTATTCTTTTTAAGTGTTTAGTCAGTGAGTGGTATTTGGCTTTTATATATAGAGATCTTAAATAACAAAAGCACTATTGTCATAATAATAAAAGATCTGAAATTATTATTTTAGTAACTTTGATGCCCCCAAACCCCTCCTAAAATTTCGAATTTTTTCAAACCCTTTCTTAGTGAGCACCTATGGCCCTAGAGGAAGCTACATACCAAATTTCATTCCAATCCGTTCGGTAGTTTTGAAGAAGTCATTTTTTAATAACTTTGATCCCCTCCAAACCCCCCTAAAATTTCGAATTTTTTCAAACCCTTTCTTAGTGAGCACCTATGGCCCTAGAGGAAGCTTCATACCAAATTTCATTCCAATCCGTTCGGTAGTTTTTGAGAAATCGTGATGAGTGAGTCAGTGAATCAGTGAGTCAGTGGGTTTTGGCTTTTATATATATAGATATATATATGAATTTTAATGACACCCCAAAACGTGTTCTGGGGACCATGATCGGTGCTCATTTGCTACTCCCGACCTTGGGTCTCACCATAAGGGCCACTGCAATAGCTCATTTTTCCTATGGAAATTCGCTAATAATAGCCGAGTTGTGTCGGTAAGTGCTGAAGCCTAGCAGCTATGAAACGTACTTTGTAGTAAATTAGTACTATGTTTCTCACTGTAATGTTTCTGTTCGGTGCTGCTACCAGCGGTTAAATGGGAACTATATTTAATTATCGTCTACTCTGACCTGGCCAGAACAAGAACTAAACAGTTTAAGATCAGGTTGCATGTAAAAATACGCTTATTGATTGATTTTATTTAAATATAAAAACAAACAAATCTAATTACCTAATACAACCATACCGTACTTTCAATTGTTGGTTCTCTAACTTTTGCAACAGATTTTACTGAAATCACTCGATCCAATTTTTACAATAATTTTAATTGACGACAGAAATAAACGTTAGACTAATTAACCTCAAAAGTCCCTGATTTTATACTTTAAAAAACTTCAAACTCAATCAAAAGTAGTTTAGTTGACGGCTTGTTGCCATTGAAGTAAATATGACGCTTCTTCACGTATGTCATCGCTGATTTAGGCCTAAAGCTGGACGATAACGACCAATTTATTAAAAACGCAAAACGTCCAAGACTGAAAATGTCATTAATTAATTGTTGGTGTTCTTGCTAATCAGCTGTGTAAATTTATCGACGGAAAGCAGCTTACGCGATAAAATTATAATCTTGAAACACGTGTCACACAAAGTAGGTTTTAAGTGTACAATTACTAGTATTTACAGTTCTGAATAAACTGCACGATAGTCTATATTTATACGGCGGCTTTATCAATTACGTAGGCCAAACGTTAAGTAGCCTACCGTCCCGTTCGATAGCATTGCTAGCGGGACGTTATTCAATTTAGTCTTTTTTTAAATTAGGGGTCGTATTAGTATTTTAACTAGTTTATATTTAAATGTCACTTTATTTGGTCCGTACTTATTGTCGAATTCTTCAAGCCAACACGTTTCGGACCCGTAACTCCATCATCAGGTTTTAATAATATCTCAAATAGCACTTTAAAATAGTAGAAAATAACACATCACGCACAAATTTCAGACTTGTAATTGTGTTGTTTTGTTTTAATATGTGACGATTCATTCAGAGAAATCATTTAAACCTGATGATGGATTTACGGGTGCGAAACATGTCGTCCTGGAAAGTTCGATAGGATGTCACGTGAAGGATCAAGTATGATAAAATTCAGTTATAAACTATTCAGTAAATACAATAAATAATACAATACAAAAAATGAGCTAATAAAGCGGTTTACTATCATTGGTCATCTTTTGAGTTCTATGATGTGATTGCAGCTGGACAGACTTAGGTACTTTCTTGTGTATGTATGTATATATTTGTCTTGTCATGATAATCATACGTGTACATATGTTTCATATTTAGATACAGTACTTAGTTTCATATTTTAGGCCAACATATTTTATAGTATGTAGTACGATGTATTTGTGATAATATACTATGACTGTGTCCACGCGCAATAACTGCCGAAAATAACTCAAAGCTAAATTATCAACAAAAACTATCAAAAGTTTTTTGCATTTTTGACCACTTAGATTGCGTTGGAGAAAAATGCCAAATAAGAAAGTTGTAGAGAATTAAATTTCCAATCGCCAAGGTGGTCTCAGATTTCCCTAAAACCTACAGTTGAAAAGCTGTACCTGTTTAAAAAGTCGGTAAACCAAAAAAGTGTACGAAAAACGCACACGTTTTGTATTATAACTGCCAAACTATGTGCTACCTACAGAATCGGCTCAGTGACCGTTTGAAAGAACTCGGCAAGCTGAACCCAATGAGGTACAGTATCTTAAATTGAATACAGGCGCTACAAGTCTGTTCGAAGTAGAAGCGTGCCCAAAAGAGGGCGAAATAGACGTCATTGGTCACTAGTGACGTCACAACTTTTGAACGAAGGGACTTTTTCGAATGTGCATTTCTCCTAAACATTCCTGCGTCTAGCCCCAGCTTTATACGTTCAGTCGTTCTCAGTTGATGACGTCACAGACAGACTCGATTTTATTAATGCATACTTGCAGACTTTTTTTATACATAATTGTTATTGTAATATTGTCAGCGAATTCCCAAAGGAAAGATGAGCTATAGCAGTGACCCTTGTAGTAAAACCTAAGGTCGAAAGTAGTAAATGAGCACCGATCATGGTCCCCAGAACACGTTTTGGTGTGTCATTAGAAATTTTATATATAGTATAATATAGTGTTAGCACTTTAACAGCCGTATTTTAAGTCCGATTTGGTCCAAATTTGGTATACAAGTTAGTTGTCTACGTCACTCGGACGAATTCGTTGGCCAAAAAAATCTAACAACTGGAAACACGTTTTTTTTACAGGAAATAAGCCATTTTTGAGATTTTTCGTACTACAATGAAACTTTTTTGAGATTTTATCTAAACAAATAAATATAATCACTGCATTTGCTATTATTATTTCTGCTAAGACGCTTGAAACATTTGTCTTCAGGAAGACCCCATCTTCAGAAGCTTTGTTTTCTTTGTTGCTGAGTAGCAAACAAAGCTTCTGAAGATGGGGTCTACACGAAACGCGTCAGGCGAAAAAAGACAAAGCTAAGAAAGGCGGATAAGCAAGAAGAAAAATATAGTAGATAATTCTGAAAATTTTCTTTTTTTACTATATCTCGTCTGGTTTCCCCAAAATCCAACAAAACGTAAAATATCATAAAAGTACCCAGTCCAAATCTACGCGAAGCGCAATGCACAATCCAAGGCCGCAAGGTCTAGGTGTAAACTTAGCAAAATTTGCGTGCGAAAAGAAGCAGCGCGTGACCTGGGGGCGAGGTAGCTATTCAGCGCCTTCGTCAGTAGACCAATTTCCCGACATAGTTGAAACCTTAAAACGTACAAACTTAATTTTGGAAATCCGCTCAACTCAGCTGTGCGGTTCAGCTGTGTGATCGAATCATTTGTGTACTAGAGAAGGTCTAGCATAAACAGTAGACGCAGAGTTGATTCGAGTGGCGGGGGTTCAGAGAGGCTCAGTCTGTTGCCGCGCTCTGAACATAATACTTCGGTCTGGAAGCCCTTGTACGGGTTTCCAATATATTGTCTGTGCGTGGTGTCCCT
>JAGFPH010000448.1:377993-389973 GCA_018207615.1 Philaenus spumarius | reverse complement strand
GTGGATAAACCCACAAAACGTGTCCTTCCCTGTGACTGGACGTGGTTTTAACCGCACCTGTCCCATTTACTTTACATTGGAAAAGAGGGAGACTATTCGAGATCCAGAAGCCTAGGAAAATGGTGACAAAGCAACTTACGATCATTCAAATTGGGCGCCATCTTGCTAGTCATTCCTAAGGAGACCCTTATATGCCGTAGCACTGAAAGTGTTAATGTAGTGTAGGCCTATAGCTCGCCCATAAAGGTTTTGTTTTGATGAACGAATGATTTAAATCTATTTTATACAGATCACTGTGCTATTAATTAAAGTAAACTTAATCAAGCGACTTTGTCAAAACATAAATTAAGTAAACTTTGTCGCAGATAGTCTGTTTTAATAGGATATTCTCATTACAGACAATTTTCATGCTCTCAAATCAATTGTACTTGAAGCTAGCATTTGAACTAAGTGATTGTTCTTAGTCCTCCTCAGACAAGAGTTTTATATCTTTTAGAATTTGTCTACTGAACAGCAAATTCTACTTATAGATTGTCTATCAGAATTCTTCCATATTTATAGTTCTTCTATTTTTTTAATAGATATATTTTTGTTACACCTGCATTATATGCTATTTTTGTGTAGGGTTCATTTCTTCAGTTTCAGCTAGACCGGCAAATGTATTTTTAGTTTTTCAGTTAGACCAAACTTTGAATAGGTAACCACGAGTCTTCCTCTAGCTTTTAAAATAAAAACAGTGTTTCATTGTATTTTATGAAAGCCGGTTGGGACAGCTTTTTGGAGGGAATATTTAAATAATGAAAACATACGGTAAACTGGTCGGTAAAATTATCAAAATCACACAAAACATGACAAAATCACTTCCACAAATGAACATCGAGTTATGTTCAACAAGTATCCTATAAAATGATGAATTTGTGTTCAAATATTATTCAGAGCAATCGATAAATTATTGTGTTTATTTCTAAGTTGTGTCTGTTTAAATTTTAATCTAAGTTTTAATACTAAATGAAATGTAAGTGTGCAATCAATACTAACAAATAAGTGAGGTCGGTTCCAAAACAGCGACCTCGGCTACGAGATTTGGTATCGTCATCGTAACAAGATTCAAATTTTTTTCTAGTTTAAGGTTTTTAAGAACGTATTGAATTTCAGGGTTTGAAAACTTGGCTTTTATTTAATCGTAACGTCTTTTGTTAAAGGGTAAAAATATACTAAATTTTTTTAGGCTGAAAATAAATTAGGCCTATAATTTATTTTAACCTACTTTACAGGCAGAGAGTTCCTTTCTTAATTTTTTGAAATTCGCTTCTTATAACCTAAAACCTTCAACGATTTGATAGAATCTGTGCCTTTTTCCTGGCTACCTCTATGGATACGACAAGCGATGTTGTAAAAAATTGTGTTTACTTGTTCAATTTAATCAGTCTTGAAATAACCTATTTATTTTTAATTTGGTGAGTATCTGAATTCTAGCTATACAGTCGCTACTGACACAAGGGCTGATTTACAAGCGGTGCAGCCAGCCAGAGTAGCAACACAGTACAAATAGAACAAATTATGCAATTTCTACAAAAATACGCTCGGAATGACTTTTTGTTTAAAATGTTAGGTTTTGGCGCATTTAACGTTAAAAATTAGTTTTTTTCAAATAACTTATTCCCTGTTTTATGGAACAAAAGAATAAGTCAAAAATTAAAGATTAAACAATTGTCTATTGAAACATTATTTATTTATATTTTTCCATTTTCTTTTACTCCCAAATAATATCGGTAAAAATGTGGAGGTTTCACAAAATTTTTGTTTAAGCGAAAAATGTTTAGGAGAAAATTTCCTGATTAAGTAGTGTTTTTATTTCATCACCTTTTTTCAATTCAGAATTATAACTGAATGGTCCTAACTTATCAAAACATTTTAATACAAATTTAGGCCGAGTTAAATTCAATATTTTAAAAATTCTGCTATTTTTGGTAGCTGTACGAGAGCGCGTTGCTCAACAATTTCAAACCCCACTTTCACATGTATCAGTTTATTTTCTAAGTCTAAGGCAATTTTTAAGAAACCGAAGAATTAAATCCAATGAATGACAAAATTCGTAAGTGTCCTATTGTTCTTTGCACATACTAATGGCGGTGCTTCACTTCAAGCACTCACCAAATGAACTTTAGATTCTTTTAGTAGTGCAACTATAGATTCTGTTAAAACTCAGATTTACCGATCTAAATATTTTTTTTTTTTAATTAAAGACAATCACACCAGTGGTTTACCAGAAAGTATGATATTGATTAACTTGGACAAGTTAACATGATACACAATGTTGTCTGAAACCTTATTTGAATCAAAATTGGTTGTACCAAATGTGTGTTAAGTGATGTCACTAATATTCACTTTGATTTTATAAATCAATGTTTTTGTAATGAATAGTATTTTACTAAAGAGTCTGACGGATACGATTTACGTAAATGGTGTGGGAAAGGTTAGGTATAGTGGTATTCAATAGGGAGTTCTGATGTCATGTTTTAGTTAAATATACTTAAAATATAGTTTTTTTTATAAAAAATTGGACTCACACGTTCCAGTTTATGATTTAAAATACAGACTTCATAGGACCGGAACCCTAATAGGATAATGAAAAGGTTTGTTAAGTGGAAAAAAAAGCTTAACAACTCTTATAAACAAACTCAAATTTTATTATTGAGTAGCCTATTACTAATGAAAAAACGTTTGTACACTTCTAATACAACGTGTATAAACTGAAAAAAATTAATACGATACGAAGGAATATAGTTTGAACCATTTTACTACTTTCTTTTCTCAACTGTATAGTCATGCCATTTTAACGGTAAAAAAGACAGTTAGCAATTGACATAAACAGATATGAGTGATTTGAGTTTTTCATTTATAGGAAGCTAGTCGATAAATTAAAAAGCTTTTCCAACTCCATTTATATTCATCATAACCTAATCAGACTCTGTTCTCTATGCATTAAGTAATGAACTGTTTTACTTTTTAAGCCACGAACGGATACATTTCTGTAATATAATTTATTTCGCACTGCACTCACCACTATATGTTTGGTTAGGTTAGGTTTTATAGGGGTTTGTTAGACGACAACGTATGCATGTGCGTATGATACGAACAAATGTTCTGTCCTCATTACTCTGTTATTTTGTGTGAACAACGCGATTACATTCCATAATATTTACTGTTCAATTTGTTTACCGAAATAGAGAAAACGACAACGTTCATAATTAGTCGTTTCAATAGGGAAAACGACATCGTTCATAATTACTCGTATTAATTTTAAAACTTTACGTTAAGATTTTTTCTTTTATGTAAATAACACATGAAAAACAAATGGAACAATATACACGCGTTTACAACGTTTAATCTATGGTAGATAACATTTTTATACGCAAAATAACATTACTGTATATCTAATTTGTTTTCTCCGCACTGGATTATTTTTTTTACTTTGTAGTGTTTGAGTAAAGTTAATCAGTTTTGAGTGTTTTATTTATTATTAAAAGATATAAATTTAAAAAAATAACAATTTTGTTGAAGAATACGCTATTTTTGTAGATAAGTAGATGTTTAATGTATAGGTTAATGTACTCACTATTGGTGCTTTTCTAATATCAGTGTTTTTAAATGAAATGTTAGCGACTTAAATATTTTATAAACATAACCTAGTTATTACGAATTTATGTTTAATCAAATTCAAAGTGAATTATTAAGAAAAATCAATCTAGTTTAGAGTAAAGTGAAAAATTAACTGTTTTCACTGCGCTCCATTTTAGTCTGATGACATGACCTGTGTTAAATTATGGTTAAACCAAATGGAAGACCGTAGTTTTAAAGATAATTACAGAAGTAATTCAATTATTCTAATTAGTTGTAGGTTGGGCCAATGTGGATGGTTGAGTTTAGCTCAGGAATTAAATAAGAAAGACATGACACGGAAAATACAATTTTTAGCAACATGTGCATGATATTCCTTGTCATAACCACTAACTTTCAGTTTTCATGATGAAAATTCTCACGACATGCAATGCCGCGACACTAAAAGTGATATTTTTATTTAACATGAAAATGCACCTTTAGTGTAACTATTTTTGTTATTTATGTACAATAGAATTTTTATATTAAACCAGGCTTTTTCTTGTTTTATTTTCAACAATATTTTTAAAAATTTACTAATGGTAAGAAAACTTCTGTAAAAAAAAACTGTTATACTGACTTTGTTAGAGCACCATAAGTTTGTTTAAATTTTTGTAAAAAGCATTGTGTAAAAATAAAACCCATTTTGTAGGTTTTTGGTGGAGATGCTTTAAGTTATAATACCAAATGCCTTTATAGTTAACAATTAGCAGACTTTGTTAACATAAGATTTGAAAAGTATGGAAAAAATGTATTTACAATCGTTCATACCACTGTCAATAAAAATGTAAGAAATATTTGGTGTTTTGATTTAGTATGTTGACCTACCTGGTAAAGACATTCAGTGTTCTCCTTGGATCTATCTCACAAAAATATAAGGTACAGCTTGGAATAGGCCTACCTACTTTTCTATATAGTATTATAAAGAGGTAAAATTTGTTTGTATGTAGGAGAAACTACTGATCCGATTGTAAAAATTGTTTTACTAATAAAAAGCTACACTATCTATGAGTAACATAGGCTAGAATTTATTTTGATTTAAGGGTTGAAACAACCCATAAAAGAATAAATATCAATTGTTACACATATCTTAGGCCTTGCTTTAGAGATCTCTAGCTGTAGAGAGATGAAATGTTTTACATTATTTCATACAAATTACATAGAAAAAGTAAACCAGATTTGCATTTTGTTAGTGCTGCTAAGGGGTAAAAATGGAATAACCACTCATAAAACAATAAATATAGATTCTGCTAACTTCCCACAAATCTATAGAACTGAAATTTGGCACTTATGAATTTTAAGTGTTGTGAAAGAAAGAAATAAAAAAATATGTAATGTAATTAGTTGCGTCTAATGGGTGAATTGGTTGTAGCAGCCCCTTTATAATAATAATAAATTGTTATACTTCCCATTAAGCTAAAAACTGTTGATTGACATCTTTGTTTCATAAGTGGTAAATAGGAACAGAAATGCACTTGCTTTACGATTAATTAGTAAGTTTTTATTATCTTTCAAGACCAACAATAATATGAAGTCTTAAGCTAAACGTACATCTTCTATCAAATATATACAAAATTTTACAGTACTATAGTTAGAATGTAGTTGCAATTACTTTCAATAAAAAACCAAAGTGAAACAATAAAAACAGCTGTTTGGGGCAGCAAAATAATAATATGAAGAAACAAAATATTTATATCTATTTACTACTAAAGTGAGAAGTCAGAGGGAAATACAGCCGACCCAATTACGATAACCATTACAATTACACAGAATCTAGAAAAATTAACTCAAAAACAGTTTCAACATTTGATTACATAACATACGCAATACAATAAATTATTTAACAATAACACAAAACTACCATTTACAACATTTAAATCTACAGATTAACTTACATCACTAACCTAGCATTCATTCATACACACTCAATTTCACTCATAAATTCCTTTTTTATTCTCTCAAGAAATAACATTAGAGAAGAAGTCAATGTTTTTGTCTTCAATTAAATAATTCCTCAATAATCTTATAAACCCCTTACTTGCATCTAATGGGTGAAATTGTAAAAAGTACCCATAAATCAATAAATATGAATTCTTATACTTTTTTTTTTTAAGCTAGAGAGCTGAAATGTATTACACTCATTTCGTAAATGGTACTAAGAAAAAATAAACCAAACGCATTTTTGTAACCTCTGCGACTAAGTTACTTGCGGTAAAACTGGCATAACTATCCCTATATATTAAAATTAATATATAAAGAGCTAGATAGCTGAAATTTGATACATATTATTCTTAAGTTATATTAAAAAAGAAACTTTTTGAATTCCGATTATTAATGGGTATTTAAGGGATAAATGGGGTATTACAATATTATTTATTTTATTACATTGTAGCATTGCTGTCCGATCCTGGACATCGCCCCCAAAAGGGGCGTACACTAACTGGCAAAAAACGCCATTCAGAATATGATTCTACGCGTAAGATTGAAAAAGTTCTTATGAAGGTATGTCCTAAAATGATTAGTGTTCCGTCTTCCAGTCTGTATGTGATTTTTTAATTAAACATTATTACTTAAAAACCACTAACATTACAGAGATGAAACGTTCCACGTATGTTGTCCGCATGCAGAAATATTTATTGTGAAATTTTTTTTTACCTTTCTAAAAGGCAGACATTAAAAGTTTTTGTAGATATGACCGTTTTTATGTTATTCGAATTTGTAAAATTGAATGCCTCAAACTGTTCCTTTACAAAACAAATTATTGATTGAAACTGTCAAATTGCAAATACAGATATTTACGAATTGATAGTCATCGGTTTGACTGTCATCGGTTTGAATCAAGCCGTACGTGGAGCAGGATGGAAGCACCTCATAGTACAGTTAACCAGAAAAATCCCAAATTCCCAATTATCAATATGTGCCCCCTCCCCCCACCAATAAAAACCCAGGAAAAACTAACTTAAAGTTAGTAAGCTGAAAATTTGTATAGTTATTTCTTACAAGATACATAGAAAAAGTGTCATAGATTTACATTTTGTCGCGTGGTGCTAAGGGGTGAATATGTAATAACAACCTCTATACAGAAATGTTGATGGTTATACTTTACTTAAGCTAGAGAACTGAAAATTTGGCGATTATTAATTTTAAGTGTTTTATAGGAAATAAATTATAACATATATGCAATTTAAATAGTTACGTCTAATGGGTGAACCGGGGTTGGCAACAGCCCCTTTACAATAAAAATAAATTGTTATACTTCCCTTGATTGACACCTTTGTTTCATAAGTGGTAATCTGTTTGCATTTGCTTCACCGCAGGGGTTGGTGAGCGAAGCGAGCAGGGGGCGGAGCTCCCTAGTAGTTTATAACTTTAAGTATAACATTTCCAGTATTGTTGTATTTTTATTTTCAAATAACTGAGGAACATGTTCTTTATTGTATTAAAACTGTATTTTAATTTGAACCTTTATCTAAAACTTTTTAACAGACACTTTGCCTCTGACCAAAAAATAAAACACTTTCCAGCAGAGAGAAAATTTCATAACATTATAAAAGAGAATTAAACAACATTGTTGTAATATTGATCAAATAAGAAACTGGTCATTTAATTAAACTTTGTTTACAGCATACGAATCTTATCTACGAACCCGTAAAAGTTTCATAATTTTACAGCACTGCTAAGTGTATTAAATAGCAGTGTAAGTTTTACTGGAGAGTGTGGTTTTTACTCTCACACTGCACAGCTCAGTTTTAAAGGAAAACTAATGCTCTAGCTCTCTTTCCCCCTCCCCCCGACTCTGCTTCTGCACTTCGTCGTAGTCACACACTCGTCGGTAAAACACGCTCTCAGCGCTCCTAGCAGCCAAGTGCGCAAACACACTTTTATACCTGCTTCCTTGGGCTGAATTTTTAACATTGGAATTTTTTGTCCTATTGATATGTAGTCATTGGTAAAGTCTCCTATATTGTCCGTCAGCTCTGAATCTAAATGGGACAACTTGGGCGCACCAGACACCCTTTTGCCAGCCTTGAGGCACGCCTTTGGTGTTCAACGAGCTCTGCGAAGGACTACAAAAGATAGGATACCGATGATTTAGAATCGAAGCGGCCGAAAAGTTTAAAAACCAGAGATGCTTAACTTTTAAATTATTAACTTTTTCGGCATGAAAAAGTTTAATTGATGAGATTATTGTAATCATAATAAGACCAAACATGGTATAATTTGGACCACATTTAGTGATTAATACTTATCAAATAACTCATTTAATTTCACGAATAATTAATTAAAAATAATTATACCACATATCTCCTTGTTTATTAATATTATTTTTTCAAGTTTGGACCTCGTTTTATTTAAAGCACTACAAAACAGTAATTCTATTTAAGTGAATACTAATGTATTAAAATGGAACTTTCTTAATTTCTTATTTAATTAATTAAAATGTGTTTAGGTTTACAGTTTTTTACCGACGATTTAAATTTCTCATAAAGGTTATTGACTAAATAAGAGACATTTTACCAAGTTTTTGCTAAATAGTATGCGTCTCTAAAATTTGCTATGTGCTATAAACAAGTACAAAAATAGTTACATAAACATTTGTACTTTTCTTATAAAAGTGAGAATTATATGCACCCTTAAACTTACCACTTATAATTAAATTAGGGGTTTTAGAAGTAAAAATTTCCAGGGTAGTACTTCAGTTCCGGCAGTGTTCCGGTACTGGAAAAATTACGAGTAAATCCCTGGTAGTGGACATTCGGTGTAGGTATGTCAAAATGGGATGAAGGGTAAGTTGTTTTATTCACCACAATGATTAGCCGTTGAATTTTATGTGATAATATGAATCTCCTATGAAATATTTGTCCTTCCACAGACTTTTGGGACATTAGACAGATTGAACAAATATATAGATTTAATTATAATATGTTTGATTACTAGTATCACAGAGGATATAAGTAATACCAATATTCTCTGTGCTAGTATAGCATATGATTTATTTGATTATCTGTCGTTGTATAACACCCGAACTTACTTTATACATGATTGTACCCAAGGTCACTAGATAGAAAACTTGAGTGTACATACGTACTTGAGTAACAATATAATATAACAGCTGATTTCACCCATCATCTGTAATACTTAGACAAAACCCAGCGTAGATAGTACTTTATGTTTACAACTTCAATCATTATAGTTTCTTATGAAGTTGATTTTTTTAAATATGAGTTATAAAACTAAAACTAATGTATGCCATAATGCGTTATAAGATTTGCTTTGAGGTTATAAACTGGGTACACAAAATAATACAACCTTTTATCACCAATATCTATATATTAATAGGCAAGCACAAAACTTGTCGTCCTTTTTTCTCAGCTTGTGTGTGCATCGTAGGAGAAATTCGCGCATACCGTTAGAAAGATCGGTAAGATTCGCGCATCCCATTATAATTTACATCGGTCCTCAGGGATACGCCCCAGTGGCCCTCAAAGTTTCAATGTTAATCTTATGGAAGGTCAATCTTAAGGAAGAAGAAGAAAGATTTCTTTTGATTTTATCAGGGGCACAAAAAACAGCTGTTCGTATGAAAAGCTTAAAACAGCTGATTTTGATCAACAGCTGATTTCGATCAACAACTGATTTGGATCAAAAACTGAATATAATTTTAGGTTAGGTAAATCAAGCAATAGCAATAGCGAAGCATTGCCGGGTCCACTAGTATTCATTTATACAAATAAATTTTATTTAAAGAAAGATACCTATTCATTTAACTTCGGAAACATTCGTACATTTTCGTATAACATACAAACATATGTTGGAATTATTAATTTCTTCATTATAATATAACTTCTAAATCATTTGGTCTATCAATATGAAGTTAAAAGCTATTAAAAGGCAGCACTTTTATCTTTCATTTACATATATAATAACGTACCGTAGGTAATATTGGTAAAAAATATTACCAAATATGCCTACAGTTTTATAATTAATTGTAATATATTCTTATAATAATTGTACACATTTACCAAATTAAAAATCCCATTCAGCATACCGGTAGTTAGGTAGGCCTAGATCACCTACGTAGTAAAGGTTGCCTCATTCGGGACATATCAAAAAAAGAGAAGTGGGGATGTGACGCAGTTGTAGTAAACCAACATAATATTATTACATCTCTCATGGTAGCGGCGTTTTTTTTACTACAATGACGTCACTGGACAGGAGGGGTTCGAGTTTGTTTACATGACTATGAGACAACCTTTACTATCTAGTGACCTTGGGCCTAGATAAAGTATGTTGTTTTTAGAAATATAATTTTTTTAAGTGATGAGAGAGAGTGATGTATTTTTTATGTGTATCTATCTAATAATCTAACTAATCTGCCTGTGATTTCTCACGGGGGTTTACTAGTCAAAGTCAATAATTTGCTGCAAAACCTACGCTACATGAAATAAGTAGTGAAGTATAATAATTTCAAAGTTGAACCATAGATCATGAATAATAAAATTAGGTTATCCAAATACAATGGTTGAACTAAGGTTAATCAAATAGTTATTTGTGTTATTTGGGAGGAAAATATCACTTTGTCGCTCCAAAATGAAAGTTACCGCACAAACGCAGCGAGGGTGACTAAGATACTTTCTTCCCGTAAGACACATAATGTTTTCCTTCCAGCCAGCTACAGTTTTATAGTAAAGTACCAGGAGACCGAGTTAAAGCTCGATTATAAGCAGGGCCTAGTTCGCTCACGTCAATAACTATTATTGCAAATTTCCGTGAACATCGTTTAGGTTAGGCCTATAACATTAAACAACTAAATAAAGGGTATGTTTATTTAGCAGAAGTATTCGTTGCCATGGTAACTATAAATAGATACAACATTTATTTAGGCTTACCTCTAATAAAATACAGTTTAAAAGAAAACAGATGATTATTGTAATGGCATTGAAAACATTTGCATCAGCTGTGCTTCGTTTAAAAGAAAACAGATGATTATTGTAATGACATTGAAAACATTTGCATCAGCTGTGCTTTGTATTGTTTAAAATGGACAAATTTCACTTTTTAATTTAATAAAAAGACGTAGAAAACGAATTTTCCCAGACTGGTGACCATTTCCAATCGATTTCTCGTGGCCAAAAGCCTAATATAAAATCAAAAAATCAAAAATCCTTAGACGGAGATTCCGGATCCATTTAGCAGACAAACAATTATCTCTCGCTTTAGAAGATAAGATAAGATATTTTCTTGTTATAAAAAAAGTTTGCATACGCTACTATAAAAAAGTAAAATTCATGTAGGTGTGGAGCGGAAACCAGTCGACCGTGCTGACCCTCCGTAGGCTTGAACTTCCGCCTCACTCTGAGTTGAATTTTACTATAACTGTACATCGGAGCTCTCTGCAAATTTAAATGTCGTACGCATATGGCGGAAACTAAAAATAAGACCGGCATTAGTAAAAACGAAAGTGTATGCAATCGATATTCTAGTCGCGCTCGAGCGCTTTGCCAATGTGATATCATAGGCCATCCTTCTCGAGGTTGGCTTCGCTAACTGAATTCCATGTTTTTACTAGAGTGGTATGCACCATGCACCCCCTTCAGCCTTAATGGTTTAACACTAAGCTATCCTGATATTTTATATTAGTGGAAATTACAAGTGTATTCACTTGCAAATTTTAGTTTATATTTTTTGTGGAACAAGCCACAGGACAATGAAGGATACCCACTACCAGAAACGTGATTTGTATAGACTTTATTGAATAGCTGAGGGTTTTCTAAGAATTACAATTATAAAGAGAACCAAGTTGAAAAAAATTAATCGGACGAAAGAGATGTCAATTTCTGTAGAAACGATTACCCCCATTTGTCCTTCAGGTATTGCATTTTTAAGAAAGTACCTACATTAATTATATATTTTAATCTAATGTCTGTGGTAAAATTTTAGGAAAGAATTGATCTGAAAGAGTAACAATATCGTCCATTTTACTGACGCATGGAAACTAGTTATGTATAGGAGGAAGCACTAAATCCATTTCACTGGTTTGCTGTTTGTGATAAAACACTGTCCACTCGTAGAGTCTTTGCATGACGAAGCGTAATGCCCACTTCATTTGGGTATACCATCATTACATAGATAGACCATTTCATTGGTTTCCCATACACGAGAAAGCACTAAGTCCCTTAATCGTAGGGTCTTGCATGAGGGCGCATAATATCTACTTCATTGGGTCTGACAAACAAAATTGCGTGCTTATCCATTTCATCGGGGTTCCACGAAAGAGGAAGTATTACGTCGACTTCACTGTGTTCCCAAGCGTGAGGGA
>JAGFPH010000448.1:341317-369060 GCA_018207615.1 Philaenus spumarius | reverse complement strand
AATGATCAGCTGTTATAATTTTCCTAATGACCAAACTATTGTAAACAGATCTGAAAAAGTAAATAATGTAAATTATTGCTATTACCATGCTTAATAGCAAAAGCATGGTTACAAGAACTTTATGGATTTGGTTGAGATAGGGAGTGATATTGATTGAAAATATGTATTAATTGAACTTGTTAAATGTAAATTTTTTCATCTGATAAAAATATTTAATCTACTGGCGGTGAAGTTTTTGCACAAATTTGCTTAATATTCTTTTATAGGTGGGTCTACTTATATTATTACCTAACCTAATTAGCTATTATTTAAGTTAAATCATTTTTTGAAACAAGAAAATAGAGGATTTATAAATATTCAAATGGTTGGCCGAGTTACTAAAAAAGTGGTAGGCCTACTAAGTTGTTCAGCTTGCAACTCAATCATGATAGAAAAAGTACCTAGGTAGTGGTATTCTAAAAATCTAATCGATGATCAATAAAAATGTCATTAATTAATTTTTAATTAAGAATTTTTCGATCATGCAGGTAATACCATTCAAGCAGTGGTCCCATTTACCTAGTTTTTCCCTAACCATAAATGGTGTGCTTTTGTTACTCCTCAGCACTCGGTACCTACAGTAATACCGTATATAAGCTTTGAACTGCACAGTAGTGTAGCCTCCAGCTGGGTTTTACTATGTTGTGCTGAAAACCGCACAGCCAGGCCCGTGAGTAGCCTAAATATTAAGCATGGTAGTGCCAAGATTTTTCCAACTAACTGAAGTTCCTGTCACAACAGCCAGTTGTGAGCATGCACCTACGACTCTTTCTAAAAATCTTTTACTTTACTCTTAATAACAGATTTAGACCACACGTACCATAATGTACTATTTAAAAAATCTTCCGCCCCCCCCCGAGGCCAAGCGCCCTGGAGCGACTACTCCACTGTTGCCACCCCAATAGGCTAATTAACATGCTTTCAGATGGCTTACTTGTGTCTACAGTTGCCTTAGGTTATGATAAAGTGGAGTTTATTGTAAATAGTCCCATATCACAATACTCTAAGCTGGACAGACCATGTTATCTTCACCACTTCTTCTTAAGTGGGCGGTCCAATCCTTATAGGGCTTATAGCGCTTCCACATAAACAATGTTAAACCCCTAGCTCAGTGAACCTGAGGATTCTTTTAACAAGGTTGTTCTGGATGATGTTTTGTCCTTTGTTCATCTTTATAAAGGTTTTATAACTCACCCATTCGAGCCTCCCTCAATCATAGATCAGTTATTCTGCGGTTTCCTCCTGCAGACCACATTTCCTGCATATGGAGTCAATGGTGAGAATGCTCATTCTTTGCATGTGTTTCCTCAGGTGGACATGTTTGGGATTATTCCTACCACTATCTTTATAATGAACCTGCTCATTATAAAAATGTGAGATGCAGTTTGTCTAGAGGGACCAAGAACTGAAAGTTTGTACATTTTCAACCTTGGTATGTTCCTCCACCTCCTTCCGTGTTCTAGGTTTGCCCTGTGAATTTAGTAGCTGATGCCTTGATTGCCAGCTTATGCACACACTCATTTCCACCTGTACTCAACAAAGCCTAACAACGTTGAACGTTGAAACCTAACCTGTTGTCAGACTTGTTTGAACTTCAACTCATACAACTTCAAAGCTGCCTGGCTGTCTGACTATATACAGATTTCTTTATTCATGTGCTTAAATTAATAGGGTTCATAAATTTAGGGAATTTTTTTACTCCTTTAGACATTTTAAAGTTTTTAGAAGTAACTCTTCTGCAAACAGGAGATCAAGATGTTCCCGAACGTCATTAGTCCTGAAAGTGTTTGCTAAGATTTTGAAAACTAAAGTTAGTCTTTATTGTCTAAGCATATTTTGTAGTATACAGTAGAGTACTGCTAATCCGGATCCCATTGACCCGGACAGGATTTAAAACAATGATTTTGCTATCTCTATGAGAGTGTTTGAAGACCTTAGTTGACTACGATTAGAAAATGCAGGCAAAGAAGTTGTCGGACGCATCCCGTTTTCCATAAGTTGACTCATTCCCTACAACTGTTTTTAGAAAGTCTCTCTTGTTCACTTCGTTTTAGTTGTCGGTTGATAACTACAAAACAAACTTTTACAATATTAATAGTGTGTTTTGTTGTTTTTATATACCGTTCGGTGTAATAAGTGTTTGTGGAAATGGGGTGGGAACCTGTGAAAAAAGAACGATGACCCTCGATCACCGGCAACTAAACGGAAGAAAAGTGACTGTGACAACAGAGCAAAAGTAGATCTTTGTTTAAAAATAATGTAGTTTTTATAGTCCCGTTCAAAATTTAACGTTTATATCTTTTTGAAAATCTCTTATTAACAGTGGTGTTAATCAATAATTTTTAATTTTATTTTACAAAGTTATTTTGTTAAAAAAAACATTGATTTTTATAAATTTACCCAACTGAAACTTGTATTACGCCATTTTAGGGCAAATTCCGTTTAATCTGGACCTTCGGGATCCGGACAGGGTCCGGTTCTATCTAGTCCGGACTTTATTATTAAATAACACTTTTGTGTACTTTCTCAAACTTTTCGTGCCATGCCGACTCAGCATTGTGGAAGGCAGCTTACAGACTAAGAAAATTTCAGTACATGGCAGGCCGAGAGAAAATAGGCTTCATTTACGGATATTTTAGTGTTAATATTAACAACTAAGGCAATGTGGTTTATCTAAATGTAGGTTATGAAACTATATCTTATTTACATAATAATAGCAGGACAAAGTACAAATTTAATCATAACATAGATAACAATGTTAGTAATTTAGGCCTTTAACTGTTATTATCTTAATGATAATTATAGCCTATGTAATACAATTATAATAATAGATAATAGGCCTATGATAATTATGGCCTAGTAGACAATTGTAAACCCTTTTATAGTTAGGCTAATTAAATTTAATCTGCAAAAAATGTTCAGCTAAAATACTTAAAAAGCAAAATAATTGTATTAGTGCAAAACTTAACATTTATGTAAAACATATTTGTACTCTTGAATATGAATATAATTTCCGCAAAGTAATGTAGATTGACCTTATCAATTACATATATTTACTGTGTTGTCTAATATTTCCATCCATTAGTCACAAGTAAACGTAGTTACTCTTCATATTCAATACTGAAGGGTCTGCTCCTGTAAACGAGAAAGCAACCGGAA
The DNA here is from genome assembly GCA_018207615.1 of Philaenus spumarius. NCBI lineage: Eukaryota > Metazoa > Arthropoda > Insecta > Hemiptera > Aphrophoridae > Philaenus > Philaenus spumarius. The sequence continues at coordinate 365,862 of JAGFPH010000448.1, read as the reverse complement.
ACGCAACCGCTTCTCACTGTATTCCTATCTAAACAGTACAATTTCTTGCAGCTGAACGCTTTGACATTGCCTCATTTCAAACCATTTTTTGTAATTGAGTGTTGAAAAAAAAAACTGAGTATTCTTTATAAAATTTCGGATCCGGCTTGCAAATTATTTTTCATTATTAATTTTTTATTGTGTTAGGAAAAAAATTCAAACTTTGTACTTACAAAATGTCAATTACATAACAAATCAAAAGCATTAAAAAAAATGTAAATTGCAAGACAGATGCGTATTGTGACTTCTTAAAATGAGACCTTGCAAACAATTTTATAATAAAAAGTAAACAAAATAAATGGTTTGAAATTTAACATTGCTCTTATGGAATAAAAATCCAAGATGGCCGCCACTACAGCAGACCCTTAAGAAATTACTCAGGTCTCTAGTTTCAGGAAAAGTTAGCGAAATTTTAGTCTAAGTGGTAGGCCTATCTTTTCTAGTACACCAATCCGTACATATAATTAAATCGTAAACATACTTTTTGTCTATGCGTTTGTGCACACTAATCTCCACAATGGCTGAACTAATTTGGATGTGGTTTTCAGTGATGTATTGAGATAAGCTAACTCTTAGTGTTTGTTTTATTTAAATCGGTTTACGAATAAAAAATATACGTCTATATTAAGGTGCTTCTCGCGTTCATATGTTGTAACTAACATCGCTGTGTATGCAAAACCCAAACTGACAGTATTTAGGCCTATAGACATTGCATAAACGCGCCTGGGAGTCATTGAAAAAACGTTATAGCAGAACATTGTGGAAGGTACAATGCCCCCGCTACAGATGAAATTGTAGTGGTGTTAGTTGATCAGGAATTCAATAGACAAGACATTGTATTGCGTAATCATGATGATCGCCTACAACGCTTTTTTTGAAACACACCGGGCTTATGATGCCCAGCAATATCCTTTAATTTATTGCCACGGTAAGGATAGGTACAATTTTGGAAGGATGCGTGATAATACTTGCTTGCGCTAATGAAATTGCGGGTTAAGAATAAAATATGTTTAAATTTCAGTTTTAAATCATCATGGCAAGTTATAAGAATTATCTGTTTTTTTTTATCTAGAGATAGTTCCTACACCAGTGAGGTGAAAGTAATCAAAATGTGGGTGATTTACTTTTCCTTCTAACAAATATTGTAGCCTAGTCTTTTCCTCTAGATTTTGGCTAGCAATCACATTTGTACCCAGAATGTATGGTGAATGCATTTTTTAATGAAAGATTAGATTTACTAAGTTTTTCTATAAAGAATTTGTGCACATCTAAATCTGTGTCTGAGAACTATCTATTTTGCATATTTTCATAGTATACTATTGTCAGGGCTGCATTAAGGGCTGAGCGGTTGGATCAATCACTTCAGGGCCCTGCTACCAAGGGAGCCCCAAAGACTTTTAAAAATTTACTTACATTTTAACATAAAAGTTTAAACAAATTTCATAAATCATTCCTATATAATTTTTTTGAAAATGTTGAGATGGGGCCCCAATCATAAAGATAACGTATAAATTTTTTTATTATGAGACCCCTAAATTATCCGTAGTTATAATATACTAATAACTTCTTCCAACTTGCACAACTATGGGGAAAGAGAAGCTGAACTCTTAGCCTTGTTGTCAATTGAGTCCATGTTCTAGCGAAACTGTGTTTCGAAGAACTTATCCAAAATTTTGCATCATCAAAGTTCCGAAAAAAGCCTTTTAAATGCTACTGTGTATGTCTTATTTCTATATTACATTTCGAAACTAAATAAAAAAATAATGAGTATTGTAATAAAAAAAAAAAAAAAAATGTATAACTTTTTGAAATTTGTTTTCCATGGGGGTCCTATGTTTTTCCCAGCTCAGAAGCTGAGGGTTTTTCCTAAACCCTCAGTGGTTTTAATCCTGGCATGACTATTGTGTAGTCTCTTATTTTGGGGTAGTTCTGTCAAAATTGGCAGAGTATTGCTCTTGCAGAAGAAAGCTATCAGATTGATCACTTTTAAATCCTGTGACTAGCATTGTAGGACATTATTTAAGCAAGGAAAAATACCAACAGTTATTAATCAATATATTTTTGAATGCCTGATGCACAAAATGTAAACTATTAGTACAGTGTATCCAATTAAAACAAAGTAACTTATAACCTCCAAATTCTTTTGGAAAAGACAGATTTTCATAAAAATGTAGAATTAAGCTCGTCCTTACCCTCTACTTCAAAAGTGAGCTCATCCTTATGTGGGGTTATTGTTTTTTATTGGTGAAAACAACCCCTTGTTGGAAAAATTAGAAAACTGGAAATTTAATTGTTAGATAGATTGAAATGTATCGAATAAACATTGTTTTATGTCCTGGAAAATGATTTATAATGTATTAGAACGTTTTACCCTTTCAAACCATCTTTGGAGTGGTTATTATGACTAAATTTAAGGGGAGTCCGTAAGTCCTATCTCGCCCATGTTAAATTAGCCTATTTCATGACCCATTTTCTTAAAAACTACTAAAGGTATTATGCTGAAATTTTTACTACATGTTCAAGACATCTAACTAGTAACACTGATGGGAGGGTTTGGCTTTGTACTAATTAAATATAATTTTATAGATTTTTAAATAGTACGTTACAAAAAACAGGTAGAAAATATTATATTTAAACGTATAACTTTTATAAAAAATGTTATTTTCATAAATCCCTGTGTTAAAAGATGCATATATGTCACCTAAATAAGCACAGAAAATTTCATCCCAATATCTTAAATGGTTCCTGAGAAAATGGGTCAAATATGGATGGAAAAAATATGTAATTTCGGGAAAACACGATAAAAAAAAAAAAAAAATAGAATCAAATGAAATAAAAACATACTTAATAATGTCCTGGGGCATATGAAGGGTTGTCTGGGTCTTCACTATCAAGGAGGTCTTCTTCTAGTTTCCTTTTGGCCAAAGATTTCTTCTGACGGGCTTCTTTTTGCATTTCTTCCGTAGCCTTTTCGGCTTTCCGCACTCGCACTTTATCGATTTTCATAAACACTTCAGCACAGTTCTTTCCCACTTGAAACCCAAGCTTCTTCAACATTTCACACCTTGTAATATAACCCTTATTGAAACAGGAAACTGCATCATGAACCCCTAATGTCATAGTTTTTAGACCAACAAAAACGGTTTTAGGCAGCCGATTCCAAATAACGTTATTCAGCGATTCGTTAACATTTTGACTTTTCCCATATAAACATTTATTGAGAAGATCAGGACTTGCTAGGTCCCTAAAGATGGGTTTTATGTATTCCATAATGACTTCAGGGAGGTGGGTATGTTTAGTATGGTCCGTTTATACATTATACAGTAGTAAAAACATAGGCCTACTGCTTGAAACGTTTTAATAATGTATTTATATGAAACTAAAAATCCATTCATTGTTTATAATATAATTTATTATTTATTGCAACGTTCCAACCATTAAAAACTGCAAATGTGAAAATTATCGATGTAAGTTTTTAAGCTTAAGATCGTTTAAGTAAGTACGAGCAGAATAAACATTATTCTAAATTCTGTAACCTGTATTGATGTATAACCTTTTAACCCTTAAAAACCATCCCTTATGAAAAAATTAAAGAACATATTTTACAATAGCTTTAAATGTTTTAATGGTGCATGTGTGTGTGGTAAGTTTTGTAGTATACAAGACTGTACTATTAGACTATTAGATATTAATATTAGGGGCTATGTGTTCATTGATATTCATCAATGCTCCAATTTTACATGTTCCAAAATGTCTCCGAAAAAATGCGAATGGGTTTTCAACAATTTATAAGTTAATTAATTTTTAAGTTATATAATCGCTCCAAAAACAATTTTGCAGGGAATTTCAGGGGTACTTTTTGTATTTCAATCAAACTTTTTTCAAATTCTGGCATTCTAAATCAGTCAAACTTCTGAAACATATTATTAGTACTTAAAAAAAGTAAATTATAAAAAATGGAATATCAATTTCAATTCTTGTGGTAAAATCTTTGGGTTCATTGCCGACTTAACAAGCAACCCATTTTATTTTCATCATAACTCTTATAGTAGTTCAGAACTCTTATAAGAACTCATAGTTCTTATGCTAGAAACTTTTATAAATGCCCATTTAAAAGGTCTTGCTTATTAAAAATTACTTATATGGTTTCCCCGAAAAGGTTTTTGTTTTCCCCTTATTGTACGTTGAATGTTTTGACTTCAGTATGCTACGGATAAGAAGTCACTTTCAACCAGCTATAATTCTGCTCGTATTACAGAAATTCTACACAAAATAATCTTATTATTTTGTATAAGCTTTATTTTTGTTTATTACAATTTATTTGATAAAACGTACGGTTTTCGAGTTATTTGTGAAAAATCGTTTTAAAACTTGCATTTTTTAATGAAAAACTAACATATTCAATCATGGATAACTAAAAAAGTATTGACTTTTCGAGATGATTTTATAGGAAACCTTTTGCTTGGAATTCATTCCTCTATCGATTCATGTAGTTATTTTGAATATTATAATTTCAATCCCCAAGGTAAAAGCCCGCATCAGCACTAGGTCACTTTTGTTCCTTGAGCTATTCTCTAATTACAGTTCAAATTTCACATCAGTCTATCTTTTCCGAAAGAATTCTGAGCGGAAAACCGTCATTCACTGAACTAAAATATGTAGTTTAATGACTAACGACTATATGCTTACACCTTCAATACCCGAAAAGCCATGCACATACATAAGCTAAAATGAGTAAAACCCAGACATCCTATCAATCCATTATGTAGAGGTACAGTACGATTTTTTTAACCATGCCCTCGACTCGGCTAGCGCGCGGGGAGGGATTCCACAACAAAGGCAGTTCCACAAACTTCGAATAAACAAAAATGATTGAATAATTATTCAAATAAAATTATTGAAATAAAAACTACTTGAATGAGTCATAGACTACTTGTCTCTTGTTCGAGTATTCGAATAATAATACTGTGGTGTGGTTAAGGTAAAATGCCAGACACCAAGTAGGCCTACTTCCTACGCACACATTATACCGCTGTACCGAGCAAACCGTAACTCAAACGAAAAAATGTTTCAAATAAAATATTTAATTTGGACCTTTATCTAAAACTTTCTCACGAACACTTTGTCTCTGACCAACAAATAAAAAAACTTTCCAGCGGTGTGAAAATTTCATGTCATTATTAAAGTACATTGTTGTAATATTGATTTTAAAATATGAAATAGGTTTTGTAATTGATTTTCTTTTACATCATACGAATCGTATGGTTCTTAACTGCGTATCCGTGAAAGTTTCATAATTTTACATCACTGCTAAGTGTATTAAATGACAGTGTTATTGAAGCTCAGTTTTCGCTGTTTCACGCCGCTCAGCTCAGTTTTCGTGGAGAAAACTAGAGTAGACAGAGCGATTTCTAACGTTATCATTCAGGTTAGTACAATCGTGGCCGAGGGCACGGTTAAAAAAGTCGTACTGTACGTCTATGTTCAATCTGATCCCTAAAGGAGCTTATTCTGTGAACTTTAACCCACTTTAAGAAATTTAACAAAATTGTGTATGCATGGAATTAAAAAAATTCTTTTTATTCATTAAGTGAGTTTTTTTCTACCTGATGTCCAGGACAATGTTTTTTAGTATAAATATTGCCTTGGTTATTGTTAATGTTATTCTGTACAGTTGGATGTTTTTATGTATATACTGACAAGATCTATACACTGTAACAAATGTCTCCATGTTAATAACAAAATCAATAAATAGGAAATAGTAATAATTTAAAAAAAATAACATTCATCAGTACATAAATAATAGGCTAAAGGAATTTGACCAAGGAGGTGTTTGCAGTTGTAGAAAGCCATGGAACTATGATTTGCAACCCTGTTGCAGTGAAAGCAGAGTTTGTCTATTTTAAACAATAATGTTTGTAAAGTTTCAAGGTCAGTCAGCTTAGATAGGCCTAGTTTAGTTGGAACACAGCTAGTGTTAGTTGTACTTGCAGTAAGGCCATGCACTACTGATTTGTGAAGGTAAGTAGCTACCAGTATGGTACAATGCAGCTTGCATTGTAATCTATTGTGAACAGATTACAAACATTTTTATTCTAAACATTCTAAGTATTTTAAACAAATAAAGAAATTATTTATTAGTTTTAAATAGCAATTTAAATTAAAAAGTGAATCCATACGTAATATATGCATAACTTAATAAGGAGTTATTCCTAACTAACACTTGTGTTTTTGTTTAATATATATATTATATGTGTAAAGTGCTTGTTAATGCCCATTGGCAAATTTGTGTATTTCAGCTTTATATATAAATATCTATATGTATAGTATATATTTTCTAATATAGGCCTACAGGGTGTATCAGAGCGGGTGGCCGGCTTGTATAGCATTGAAACGAGTATACTTAGACATTTAGTTTGAACTGATAACCCCCTTTTTTTTGACCCCAAGGAATTCAGAAAAAATGTTTTCAACCCTCTAAAATGTCCCAAAAGGGTATTTTTGGGGGGTGGGGGTTAGTTTTTGGGAAATTTTCAAATGTAAAGGTAGGTCGTGTTGTACCTCATTTTAAAGGTCTCGGTTCACTGATCATTAAAACAAAATTTTTTCATTTATCTTGCACCGTCAATACAGGGTGGCCCGAAACATAAAAACTTAAGTTTACATATCTTTTTATATCTGACATAAAATTTTTGTTTAACAGCTACAATTTTTAAAGTACATTGACAAAGGTGTGACCTTTAAACAATACCTAATTTTGGTAGGTTTCAACTTTAAAATTAAAGTTAAAGTTTAAAGTTTAAATTTAAAATTAAAAGGAATACAGTGATAAACTTAAGTGCATAGATAAAACAGCAGATTAAAGAGTACAGTAAAGAGAGCAGTCCGACATTACAGTAGTCTGTCAACTGGGCATGCTTGAGGACTGTGACTCAGACAGAAAAAAAACCTGTTGTAACAGAGTTCAGACGGATGGTCGGATATTCCGAGGAGTCGGTTACCCCAAGGTCGGATAAACAAGGTTCTACTCTAGGATAATTTTTTCAAAACTTACACTGTTTTTTTTTTTTTAAATATGCAAAATGTGATTTCTAGGAGTAGTATACAAAAAAAGTTTAGTTTTAAATTATTAATTTATTGCAATTTTAGAGCTTCCAAGCAGAAATAAATAGTTTTTCAACTTTAAAAATCGAAAAGTAGTTACACATTTAGGCGATAAAAAATGTTAAATTCTACATGACAAGTTCGTCAAACTGGTTATCTAAATTGAAACTTCGCCTATCAGTTCAGTTTTATTAAAAGTTTAATATTCAATTTTAGTAAAGCAGAGAGCTGTCAATGTTATTTATAGGCCTGGCAATCAATTTACACAAGACATTATGTTAAACAACATCTTTCATACAAGCAGATTTGTCAATTTGATTTGAAATAATTTAGCGAATTAATTATAAAACCCAACTAAAGTAATAAATCTATCTTTCCATATGTTCGTTAATGTCTCAGATATTTTATAAATTAAAATTCCTGACACACTTAATTAAGAAACAACTGTTTCTATGATATATACATTCTTAAAAGAATTAATGAACTCCTAGTTTGATTTCTAGAGTGTACTTTTATGTTGTAAGAAAGTCGTTATTTGCAAAAATAGTGGGACATCGCTAGAAAAAAAATAAATAAAACGTTACAGTCCCCCTAAAAACACTAAAAACAACCTCCCTTAAATTGATTAGAAAAATCTCCTTAAATACTTAAAATAAGCTGTAAAATACTTTATACACACTAAAAAATCCTTCTAAAATATTTTAAGATACAATTTCTTTGCAAAATAGGGAAATTTCCTTAAAATACACTATAAAAATACACCCAAAATACTTAAAAAGCACTAGCCAATCCCCCCAAATTACTTAAAAAAACACTAGTCAAACTCCAAAATTACTTAAAATACAGTACGGTAGTCAAATAACCCAAATTACTTGAAATATACTATTCAAATACCCCCAAATTACTTAAATTGTACTAATCTAATACCCCCAAATTACTTAAATTGTACTAATCTAACACCCCCAAATTACTTAAATTATACTATTCAAATACCCCCAAATTACTTGAAATCGTACTAATCTAATACCCCCAAATTATTTAAATTGTACTATTAAAATATCCCACATTACAAAAAACATAGGCTACTATGAACATATCCCCACATTACTTATAAAATGTACTATTCAGAAACCTCCAAATTACTTAATTTACACTAATCAAATACTACCAAATTACTTAAATTATACTATTCAAATACTCCCACATTACTTAAAATGTTTATTCAAATACCCCTAAATTACTTAAATTAAACTAATCAAATACCCACAAATGAATCAAGAATTATACTATTCAAATACCCCCTAATTACTTAAAATGTACTATTAAAATACCCCAAATTATTAAAAACAATTATGCAAATATCCCCACATTACTTAAAATGTTTTATTCAAATATCCCCTCATTAAAAATTGTCTATTAAAATACCCACAAATTACTTAAATTATACTAATCAAATACCGTACTCCACATTACTTAAAGTTTATCCAAATACCACCAAATTACTTAAATTATATTATTCAAATATACCCACAATACTTAAATCATACTATTCAAATACCCCACATTACTTAAAATGTACTGTTAAAATATTCCAAATTACTTAAATTATACTATTTAAATACCTCCACATTACTTAAATTGCACTATTCAAATACTGTCTAATTACTTAAATTATACTTTTCAAATACCCCTATTATTAAAAATGGACGATTCAAAGACCCCCAAATTACTTAAATTGTACTATTAAAGTATCTCCACATTACTTAAAATGTACTACTCAAATACCGCCATGTTATTTAAATTGTAGGCCTACTATTAAAATATCCCCCATTACTAAAAATGTTCTATTCAAATACCCCCACACTACTTAAATCATACTTTTCAAATAGCCCGCATTACTTAAAATGTACTATTCATATACCCAAAATTACTTAAACTATAAATCCCCTAAAAACTTAAAATACTGTTTAAACCCCGCTAATTAAATCTCACTAAAATAAACAAAAGTCCCATTAAAATCAATTTTAAAAAAAATTCTGTAAATTTATTAGAAAAATTTTCTTAAAATACACTATAAAAATTCACTGTACAGTACTGAAAATACATTTTTAAACCCATTGAATACTAAAATACCGGTACACTTCAATATCTCTATTTAAATATTTGAAATTTACTAGTAAATTCTCCCTAAAACACTTGAAATACACTAGACGATCCTCCCAAAGCTACTTAAAATACAATAAAAATCTCTTGAAATTACAGTAAAATAATATCTCATAAAATACTCTAAATAATAAATCAAACTAAAGTACACTGAACAAATCTTCCTAAAATACACAAATCCCTCCTGAAATGCGCTTTTAAAATCCACCATACAATTCTAAAATTAGGCTATTAATGTCCTCCCTAAAATACATTTTTTAAATCCCTATAAGTGTTTAGAAAAACACTAGGAAATCCCACAAAATTCTCAATTTCCCAGCTTGCTATCCATTCTTCTGAGTTATTAAAATATTTATTGGATACACTATTAAGTTTATAAGCCTAGGACTTAATCATGTCACAACCTGTATTATCTCTGGTTGACACTTTGACATTCTATGCATAGATTAACATATGTTACAGGTCAAGCATGAGACAGTAACACGATTACTACACAATGGTTCCCCAGGTCGCACACAAGCCTAATTACAACTATGCAGACTCCTTCTGGTGTACATACTTGATATCTGTGGTCGCAGCAAGCATCGCTGAGATATGTGAGTCGCTCGATTTAACTATACATACTATATACATATCAAATATTGGTTAGTAATATGTCTATTGGGAGTTAAAGATATGCTTGTAAGTGGTAATGTATGTGCCTATAGTGTATATAACTATATTTCTAATAGAGAGAGTGTGCGTTTGTATACAAAGTGTGGTAAAAACATACGGTGAACAATTTTATTACAAACAAAGTAATAAGCTTACATATAATTTGAATTAATCTCCTTCAAAGTTCTGTACTTGGTTAGCGATGCACTTGTCCCAACATCGAATCCATGGCTGAGAGCATTTCTGGAAGAATTCTTTAGGAAGGGATTTTGACTGCTGGGTCGTGGCCATATCAATGTCGGGAATGGTGTCAAAATGTTTTTCTTTTAGCACGTTTTTATTTTTAGGAAGAGTCGGAAGTCGCTTGGTGCTAAATGAGTGTGGTAGACGTGGACAGACAGGAACACTTTTTCCGGCCAAAAACTCGCTAATCAAAAGCGTCTTGTGGCATGGAGCGTTGGTGTAATGAAGAAGGAAGCAATTTTTCTGGTCTCTTTCTTTGCATTTGCAAACATTCCAGTACCTCTTTGTAAAAATCGGAGTTTACAGTTGTTCCCCTTAGAACAAACTCTGATCGCGTTATGCCCTCACTATAAAAAAAAAAAAAAAAACACAATGAGAATAACCTTTTGACTTTGACTGACATGCATTTTAGGGCGAGGGGAGATACTGGTTTTCCATTGTGAATTTTCGTCTTCACCGTCATAGACCTAACTTTCATCTCCAGTGTTATAATTTTGCCCATGAAGTCCGGATCGGCATGAAGATGATCCTTCGATTCCGTGCAAACTGAGACACGATTTTCCTTCTGTTCATCAGTCAAAAGTCTGGAAACAAATTTTCCACTCACTCGTCTCATTTGTAAATTATCTGTTAAAACGCTTTGTATCTATCCAAAGCTTTTGTTTATATTTTTTCAAGTTTCTATTTGACGTAATCTCTATTTTTTTTTTAAATTTCTCTTTACCCTGAGTTTTATTAATCAGCTTGTGGATTCCTTATTAACAGCACCTGTAGACATGTATGATTTGTGTTTTAGTAACATATCCTCTAGACCTGACCAAGACCAGGTTACAGATTCAAGGCGAGGCGGCGACTCTCAACGGTAATGGAAGGACGGCAAACGTAAGTTTTACTTTGTTTTGTTAGATAACTTACAAATAAAGTTTAGTGCGAGAATACAATTTTTAATCTATATTAAATTAGAGATGGGCGTTATTTATAGTATCAGGATAAATAATGACTTAAAACAAGTTACCAGGACAACACGTTACCATCAATATGCAGTTATTAGCGAATTTCCATAGGAAAGAATGAGCTATTGCAGTGACCCTTATTATGAGACAAAAGGTCGGGAGTAGTCAATTGAGCACCAATAATAGTCCCCAGAACCCGTTTTGTGGTGTCATAAAATATTTTATATATATATATATGCTTTCGCACTCTAGCGGCTGCATTTTAAATTTGGTACACACGTTGGTTGTCTTAAGTCGGTCAGACGAGTTCGTTAGCCAAAAAAATCCAACAACCAAAAGCAAGTTTTTTGACGTATTTAAAAAAATGTTCTTACTAAAATAAAATTTGCGATATTATTATATAGCTATAGCTCGTTTGGTTTCCCCAAAATCGATCAAAACGCGGGGGATTTTACCATGGAGCATCTTCTGACCCAAGGCCAACGGCCGAGTTTGTACGCTGCGAGCAAAGTGAAGCAATCCATAACCTGAAGCCGCAAGGTCGAGGGGCAAACTTTTAAAGCGAATTTTTCCTCTGCGAGTGGAACGAAAGAGTGCGTGAGTCAAAACTAGAGGTTTAGGTGCAAAAAAATTCTACTAATATATTTCGTACACACAGGCAGCTATTCATGAGCCTTCATGAGTTGATTAATTTCTCAAATATTTGGTTGAAACCCTAAAACATATAAACTTAAATTTGGAAATTCGCCTAACTCAAATCAGCGGTTCAGCTGCGTGGTCGAATTATTTTAATAACCTTACTTTGCTTTATAATTTATAAATCTCTCTTACAGCAGTTTGTCCATCTGCAATAGCACAGTGAGTAACGTTTTACATTCAACCAGCTCTGGAATAAAATTAACATAGATTTATTTGGGATGTAACAAATAGCGGCAATTTAACAGCGAACTAGAATGAAGTACAAAATTGCAAGTTCCAGAGTAATGTAACGAGCAGCGGTCGCTACACTTTGTTTATGTTTCGGTTTCTCTGCGTTGTTAGTTTTGTTGAAGTTGTATACAAGTATAGAAGTTAGTTAGTAGTTAGTTCTTTGTGAACATTAGAGGGACAATTGTTTTATGTAAATTTTAGGGTTAAATCAGTTTTGTGGGTTGATGTGTTGGGAGAGTTATATAGTTTTAAAAGAATTCATATTTGGGAAGTAGAAATTTGTTCTCAGTTTTGCCCGTTGTGTAAGGCATAAGATTTAGACCAAGCTTTATTGTTGTTATGAAACAGAGTAGAATCAAATGTACATAGTTCTTTCAAATAAAATAGATGTGTGTATACAGGTTGTATCAATAAGGACTTTACAACTTTGAAAATTGGTAGAAATTTATTCATACTATTTACAGCTTAATCTTGGTGCCATGTTGAAGGAAAATAGATCTAGTTTTGACTAACCTGGTACTAGATCGCTAGTAAAGAAGACTAATATGGCTAGGTGTATCAAAAAGGACTTTACAACTTTGAAAATTCGTACAACTACATTTATGCTATTTACAGACTTAATCTTGGTGTCATGCTGAAGGAAAATAGATAAAGTTTTGACTAGCCAGGTATGCTAGTAAAGAATCACGGCACCACAAGCTAGCAGAAGTTGCAGCAAAGATGGTTGCCTTTACCGGTCCCGAGCGTGCTTGCTGTGTGTTTTGGTTTGAAGAGTCCAAGTCTGCGACAACTGTCAAATGTAATTTTTATTCAGAGTATGGTAAAGATCCTCCCAGTAGGCCTACTATTTATCAGTTTCATAAGGGTTTTATTGGAACTGGATGTTCGGTAAGACACAACCAATCCTCAGGTCGTCCCTGTACGCCTGGTGACGCTGTAGAGCAAGTGAGACAAAGTTTTACAGTCCTACCTCATCAACCCTCCTGCAGAAAACCTCATCAACTTTTACAGTCCTACAGCTGGGTCGCACACATGACTGTTTGGTTGCATCTCAAACCATACAAGTTACACATGGTGCAAGAATTAAAAGACACTTATATGGTTGCTCGTAAGGACTTTTGTGTGGAAATGCTAATGAACCTTTTTAGGTATAAGGTAAAAAACTTGATGTATATTGCTACAAAATGACACCAACCATGTCTCTAAGTTAAATGAATAAATCAAAATGAAGAGTTTTCAAAATTGTAAAGTCCTTTATGATACACCCTGTATATGATAAATGTTTGTAACCCTCACACTAAATTAGAGCCAAACAAGTTGTGCGTCTTTGATAAGGAATGTATCTACGTAATAATATGTAGGATCAGTTTAATATATATTCATCAGTTTACCCAGGATTGTTTTAGTGTGTATAATTTACATTCAATTAAGCTTCACTTGCCTCCTCCAAAGGTTTTAATTTCTCACCGATGTTGTAGATTCAGTACCGAGGTATGTTCAAGACAGCTTTGGGAATCGCGCAAGAAGAAGGTGTTACCAAGCTGTGGCAAGGTATTATCCCAGCTATCTACAGGCATGTTATCTACTCTGGAATACGCATCGTTGCATATGAAAACATGAGAGACAACGTGCTGAAAAAGGACTCCAACGGCGCGTTTCCTATTTGGTAAGTCTAGTCACTGTTAGGAATAGTTATAAAATTAAATAAATTTTTTATTAGACTATTTAGTATAACTTTCTCCCAAGACCCAAGACAAAGTACAGAAGATAGCCTGTTATTGTAAAATATATACAAAAAAGTGTTGCAATAGCTGAGACCTAGTTAGTTACATAGTTCAGTAACCTGGCAAGTTTTATAAACTCTCCCCTGAACTATGAGATGAGGTCAGTGATTCGAAAGACATCCACAGTGACAGCCGGAGGCTCTGCTTGTCGATTGACCTCTGGTTGGGATCCGGCAAACACAGGAGCTGATACTTTAACAAAAGAGGTGAGCAAACCGATAGTGTATGCCTTTTCATGAATCAATAAGAGATAAGGGTAAAGTCGTTTGTTCTGGCTATATGATAATGATATTTAGCTTGCTCTGTCTTGGGATTTAGTAATTGAGCGTGATAAAATAATGTAATATAAATATAAATACACGGTGATTCAAAATTATGGTAAACAAATGTTGTACATGATTAAACATGCAAAAACAAAGAAAAAAGTTCATATAAACATAGGTCCGGAAATGCTGTTTTTGTGCTATCGCCATTTTGCTCTTTTTTACAAAATACTTAATATCTTTAGAAGTAGAAAAGATATTGAGCTCAAACTTTGTACACCAATTAGTTGCGTAACCGTTTATCACTGTACACAATATCAGATTGTTCTTTTGAATATTTACAAAATGGTGGCCGTTTAAAGTTTTTAATGTCCGCTATAAACGTAGCCTTTCATCTTCATGTTTGTGTCTAATCTACACCCCTTGTATTATACATTTTTAGTTTTTTGCCAATATCTCTGTTGTTATCCTTTGAGCTATAGACAAAAAATAAAAACCCTTGGTTTGTCATTAGCAAAATAAATTTGTTTTGTAAATTTTTGTTGTTTTGAAGAGCTGTGGAAAACCTTTATAACTCGAAGTTGGCATGACTAGAACCACATCCTCACCTGAAGCTCTCTCCTCTCTCCCATCAGTCCTGAACCTGACAGAGCTAAGTAAAGTTCACGCGTTTAAGGAGGTTCGTGGTTTTTTCTTCTATTGAAATGATTTTTTTCCGTTAAAATGTCTTTGATACGTCTTTGTAAGACATTGAACATGGTGGAGAAACGTAAAGTTATTAAGGCGGTAGATGAAGGCGTGAAGAAAAAAGGTGTCATCGCCAAAGAATTGGCATATGTAATGTGTAAGGATGTTTTGTTAAATGCCCTGTACTTATTGACACTGGTTTATTACTTGTGACTTAGAAATTTTAGAGATAAGTCAATGTTTAACAGACAAGATCATTCACGTAGGCCAAATGATTTATTTTTGTAAGGAAGATGTAAATTCGATTTTTATATATCAATTTAAATATACAACTTATATATAATTTAAGCATACTAAATATTAATGTAAAACAGGTTAATGAAACTTGGTACATCTATAAATCAAAGTAAAGTTAATTTAGACCTCGGTATCTCGAACCTCAAACAACTCGACAACGTGAATTTATCCCCCTCTGAGATTCGAGTGTATTATTATAAATAACATAAATTTACGTCATATTGGTCACACTTTTTGTTGTACAGGAAATCGGCCATAGGAGGCGTGACTTCAGGAGCCTTAGCCCAGTTCATTGCCAGTCCAACGGATCTAGTCAAAGTGCACATACAGATGGAAGGGAGAAGAAGGCTGCAAGGAAAACCACCTCGGTAAGCTATAGACACATAAGAAGTCTACCAGTTTGAAATTTCAAATAATCTGAACTGAAATATTGGTAGGATGCATTTTTAAATGTGCCACCTTTAGTATCTTGTAAACCATAAATCTGGCAGCAAATACCAATTTAGAACATTCTCTTGTTTTTAAAAATATATAGTTAAAATGTTTGTAAATTTCCCCCATTTTCCAAAATGGTTGCCAACTTTAAAAAATTTCCTGAAAAACCCTATATTTTAGTGTTTTTTTTTGGATTTCACAAGTGATTTTTAAAGCTTTTTTGTTCTTGATGTTTTTTTTTATACGACTAACCATTTAAAAGTTGGAGGGGTATAAAGTTTAAAAACTACGCTTTGAACCAATCATAACGCTCTCTACACGAATAAAACAATGTTTATACAGACAAATAACTTTTTAAAATCAACAAACTCATTTCTTTGTAAATGTTTAGAGTCCACGGAGTCGCTCACGCCTTCCAGAAGATCTTGGCAGAAGGAGGGGTCAGAGGTTTGTGGAAAGGTTCAATACCGAATGTACAGAGAGCAGCACTAGTCAACCTGGGAGACTTGACAACGTATGATTCCGCCAAACAGTTTATATTGAAACACACAACGCTTCCTGATAGCCACCTGACGCATGTGTTGTCTAGGTGAGAACGTATTCTGGGTATGTTTACTGGACATTTTAACTTTCGTGAGTAAAGGGAATTTCTGAGGGCACAGTACTTCAATACGGAGCCCATCTCCTGCATGCCACTCTTTCCTAATCTGAGCATGTTTTATGTACTAGGCGCATTCGTAAAGTAAGTACCGTTTTGAAAAAAGACTAGGAAGACAATATTTTTCAAGCCAATTTTATTTTTATAAGAAAGAGCATACCTTAAACTATTTTTCTACATAGTTTCCCAATGTTCAAACACTTGTCGTAGCGGATGACCAGCTTTTCTATACCTTCTTCATAGAAACTTTCCTCCTGTGACGTTAGCCTAGACTCAACAGCATTTTTCACCTCATCGTCAGATCCAAAGCGCTTGCCGCCTGGAATGCGCTTCAAGTGCAGGAACAAGTGGTAGTCGGACGGCGCCAAGTCCGGGCTGTACGGCGGGTGATCGAACTGCTCTCAACGAAACTGTTGAATCACTGTTCGAGTGTCACCAGCAGTATCCAGCATTGTCATGGAGCAACACAATTCCTTTACTGAGCATTCCTCTCCGTTTGTTTTGAATTGCATGCTGTAGATTTCTCAAAGTTTCACAATATCGTTCCGCATTAATGGTTTCATCTCTGGGAAGAAATTCAGTAAGCAAAACCCCTTTACTATCCCAGAACATACTGCACATCGTTTTTTATCCTGATATTGTTGTTTTGAACTTTTATTTTTTTGGAGATTGAGTGTGTCTCCACTCCATTGATTGTTGCTTGGATTCTGGTGTGACATGACGAACCCAAGTTTCATCACCTGTCGCAATTTGGTTTAAAAGTCCTCTCCCTCTTTTCTGTACCGTGTGAGAAATGTCAAAGCCCCAAGTCAGGTTTGTGAACATCAGTGAGCATTTTTGGAACCCGTTGAGAACATCATTTCCTATCCAATGGTTTTTGTTTTATTGAGCTTGGATGATTTTACTGTGTGAAATATTCAATACAAGTCGAGTTGTCTCAGACTACTCAATTGACTACACTACGGCGCACTGAGAAGTCTCAATTGAGATTTGTGACAGTACCAGTTTTAATAGTTCTGCAACGTGGCTGGAAAACAGCTTTTTGGACACACTGTATTTTGTTTAAAAAAAACTTTTTTGCCAGTAAAAAATACAACTTCTAGTGGTGGTTCCATGGTACCTGTGGCATATTTTTAGTGCACGACTGTGTTTGTGGGAACTGTGTATAAGTTTAGTGTGTGTGAGTCATTCATAGAAACTGTACTATTTACAGCGGGTGTGCAGGCTTGGTTGCAGCCACAATGGGCACGCCAGCTGACGTAGTCAAGACCAGGATTATGAACCAACCCACGGATGCTAAGGGCAGGTAAGTCTGTACAAACGTTTAGTTGACTTTCGTTGTACTCTAAAATTAACCCTCCAAGTGGCATGGTTAAAGCTAAAATTGAAAAGCCTGTTTTTAGCGTTTTGCAAGCATATTTTTAAAAATTCGCCAAAAATAGTAAATGAACCCCAATCCAAAAGTGTTCCACAGCTTTTTTGTAGAAGAAACTTCAAAGAATTCAAATATGCCACTAAACATTAGTTTCTTTTTAAATTGTAAAAGTTATTAGCTTAGAAAGCAAAAAATGTTTAGTAACGGAAGGAAAAAAAACAACTTTATGCCTACATAAAAAATAGTAAAACATTTTTGTAATTTTTTTCAAAATACACAAAAGTTTTATAATTTAGTTCTAAATAGAAATATGTAAAAATATATTACAATTTCACAATTGTTTAGTTAAAAATAACACTTTGAATGTTTTTACTACATAACCTGCAAATCAGACTAAGTTCAAAGTGAGTAGGCCTAAAAAATTTTTACTACAAACGATGTTTTTTTTATACCAAAAATTCGAGAATGAAATGTAGAATCGAATAGCATTCTACCCAGTTTCAAATAACTTTACATTTTGTAGTGAAAAATCAAAATATCAAAGCGGCAATTTAACCTAAAACCTTATTTCTAGGCTATGTTATTTCTCAAATTACCGTTTTATTAGAACACTGTTATAAGCCTAATTTCACTCAAACACAATCTACACTTATTTATTTATAACTAAAACACAATATAACACTATTTTATAAACTATTTTATAAACTATAAACACTTTCAATTCTCTAAAATATCAAGACGAATAAAACTTACAAGTGAACACTTTGAGATCAGAGTGTAAAATGGTTAGACCGCTTCGTTTAGATTATGTCTGTGCCAACTAAATTTCACCTAAATTATTTGAACTGAACATAGAATAAACGTTGGAGTTTTTTCTTTAAAACAGTATATTAAACATCTTATGAATAAATCGATTTCTGATAGTAAAAATCGATTTACAAAATGCTTCTTTATTGGCCCAATCTTAGACCAATAACAAGCCTTTATTCTAAATTCTAGATTCATAACCATAATCTAGTCACAGATGATTTAAAAATACCACTTGAAAGATAAAAGTCTAATGAATCCAATGCTGTGATGATCTTTGTGACAATTGACAACTGTGAGGAGTTGCAGGCCGTTCAAAATGATGAAGTTTTACGTTCTTTAACATCGCGATGTCACACGGAAAACAGCTGTTTGACATTCTACAATTTTGAAACGATGATTACGTATGTAAATATACGTTTTACAAAAAAGTTTTAAATACAAAAATTAAAGTTTAATTCACTTTCTTTCCAACGGTGCCAGTTTTATTACGATTGGATAATTCTAAGTGAACTAAATAATCGAAAATTCAAATGTATGCAAATTCTCGGTAATTGTCGAAATAGCTGCATCTTGCGCCTGAGAGAACGTCACTTTGGGCAGTCTGCCACTGGGAGGGTCAAAGCACATGTTAATAAAAAGTTAGCGAAAAAACCCCTTTTGTTGATAAAATTCAAGTAGTCTGTTTCTTTGCGGTTCTATAGGTTTTTGGGATGCTGAATCCGAATTTGAAGTTTGCAACCAAAATTTCCTGGAGCGTTCTAAGATATTCACAAAAAATATCAAAATTTTTGCTTTTTTTCAGTTTTTTCCCATAACAACAAAACTATGCATTTTATCGAAAAGACCACCCTATACAAAATTAAAGAAAACAAAATTTAATATGAATTTCATGAGTAGTTTTTGTATGCAAGACCAACGGGAGATGTGCTAGAGCAAGTTGGAAATTGATGAAATTTGTGTTCTTTGAGGGTTTTTTTGCAGATAACTCATAATCTATGCATTTTTCTCAAAACCCACTATGGACAAATTGAAAGAGCAATACAAAAGAATTCTAAAAGATGTCAGGTAGTCAGATCACAATGAATGTAGGGTGGGGTGGGTATAAATGTTGTAGTACTTTTAAAAGTATAGGTAAATGAGTGGAAAGGATGATCATGGTTTAACTTTAGTCTGGCAGCTACGCAAGAACATTGTAATGGCTGCTCAACTTCTCGCTTATTAACAACGAAATTTAATGCTATTTTAATTTGTAAGTATATTTTTTTCAAGAAATGCATAGACTATGAGTTAGCTGCAAAAAACTGACCAAGAATGCTATTTTTTACAAAGTACACAAATTTTGTAAATTTTCAACTTGCTCTAGCTCCTGACCCGTTGTTCCTTCATTCAAAAACCACAAATGAAATTTGGTAAATTTTGTGAAGTGTGGTGTTTTCGATAAAAGTTTCAATGTTACGGGCAAAAAACTGAAAAAAGTATGAAAATTATGTTATTTTTGGCGAATATTTCAGAAAGCTCCAGGAATATTTGGTTACAAACTTCAAATTCGGATTCAGCACCCCAAAAAACCGCAGAGAAACCGACTACTTGAATTTTGTCCACTAAATATTCATTTATTGTCGTGAGTTGCAATTGACATCAACATAAAGCATAAAAACTCTTGTACCTGGGAGTGTTCAAACTTTAAATACAGCCCTGCTATAAGTACATATATTGTAGAGCCAGAATTGCTCCAGTATACCAACCCGTTTTGTAGTAGAAACTTTGGGAAATAGTATTTTCTGAAGACAATGTATTAACGGCAATAAAAATCTGGTGACCCAAATATTAGTCTTATATATGTACAGTACAATCAACTCCTATATAAGTGAGTGTACGCACGTGAGTAACACTATAATATAACAGCTGATTTCACCCATCATCTGTGGTATCTGTAATACCTAAACAAACCCTATTGTATATATTATACTAAGGGATTATATTTACAACTTTAATCAATAATATAATGTTTTGTGAAATATGAGTTATAGAACTAATGTAAGCTACAATACGTTATAAGATTTGCTTTGAAGTTATAAAATGAATATAAATACAACCTTTTATCATCAATATATTAAGTTATACAAATTTCAAGTAGATATACCCATTTGTTTAGCTTTGAAAACATTCCTACATCTTCGTATAACATATAAACATTCAACTATTAATTTCTTCATTATAATATTAATAACTTCTAAATCATTTGATATATCAATGTGAAATAAAAATCAATTGAAAGATAATATTTTATCTTTATTTTGATGTATAATAATTAGATGTATAAAATTTTAACAAATAGGCCTACAGTTTTATAAAATCATATCGAAATAATCCTTATAATTATACACAATTTACCGAGTTAAAAATCTCCGACAGCGTAGTTAGGCAGGCCTAGATAAAGTTTGTTGTTTTAAAAATGATGTATTTCTGATGTGTATCTAATTAATTTGCCTGTGATTTTTCACAAGGGCTTACCAGTAATGGTTGAGTACTTCTGTCTGTTACAGAGGACTGGTGTACAAATCCTCAATGGATTGCCTTATGAAGACTGTACACAGTGAAGGTGTCTTTGCCCTCTACAAGGGTTTTCTACCGGTTTGGATTCGCATGGCTCCGTGGTCGTTGACTTTCTGGTTGTCGTTCGAACAAATCCGACATACGTTGGGCGCTACAGGATTCTAAGAAATACAGGGTTTAGGTTAGGTTGTAAAATAAAATAATAGGCTTGTTGCATGAACTTTTTATTGGTTAAGGTTTCGAAATATGGCCTGGATGGGTTGACTTCATCGGAAAAATCTGTCGTAGCGTTGTTTGTTACAGGGTTCCTACAGATCTGGAAATTCAGTGAAATTGGTTGTGGTTGGGAAAGTTTTTTTAAAACGGTCGAAAGACAGGGGACATTTTTTAAATGTGTGAAAAGTAAAGGAATATTTAGCCAACTCTTTCTCAAGTTTAAATGTAAAGTTGAGCAAAGGTTCTTTTGTTAGATCTAAAATTCACTAAGTCCTTAATTTCAAAGTGAAGATATAAAGTTAACTTATTTTATACTTTTTCATTTAAATTTATTTGTTTAGTTTCTACATAATATAGTTTATCTAAAGTCAATCCATTTTGTTCTTTAGTGCCTGTGTGCAATTCATTCAGAGGAAAGCTACTTATCAAAACATTTGGTTATCGCCATTCCGAATATTGATTTAATAAATAAATCTTGTGACTTACCATCTTACAATATTCAACTTTCCTGCATTTTCGGCTATTCAGCCGTTTTCAAGCTTTGTGTATTTTTTTTAAACACTCAATCACAAAACATTAACAAAACAAAACAAAACAAAACCGACCATTGTAAAAATGGCCGATTTATGAATTTACTTGTTCAATTTGACATATACAGGAATTATAAAATCTCATTTCAACGCATTGTTGGAGGGAAACAATCCTTTCCATCGATTAGCATGATTGAGCTTTGTCCGCAGTCCGCATTGGAATGTTGGGCCCAACCAGTCGATATTTGAATTGACTCTGTTTCAAATGTATCGTGTGCAGTTATTAATTTATTAGTGTTAATGTTCTGTGATTGAGTGTTTTTGTAAATAATCAGCAAAGGTTTAGCCGGCTACTAAGCTTGACAATGGCTGAAACAATAGCCAAAACGACCGTCGTAATACAGCAGTAAAATTGAAAAAATAGAATATTGTAAGACGGTAAGTCACAACTTTTAGAAGCTACTTAGTTTGATTTGAATTTTTGTGGTAACCAAGACACTGTTAATTAGATTTTACCTTTGTTGATCCGTCACGTAACTTTCAGTCGTTTTATTTATATGTTTTGGAGCCATAACTTCATCATCTGATCATAATAACTCAGAAGAAATTGTTGCACATTAAAATAAGTACACACCACAAAATAAAAGGCGGGAGTGGAACAAAAATTAGTCACCTGGTTTGTTTTTGAATGCTTTATATATATCATATTCTTCTGTAGCATTCGTGAGCCTACCTTTTGTACATATGTGTGGGGCTTCTTACAGTAGAATGGAAGTTGTCCGGGCTACGGTTCTTCCGTAAGTGGGCGGTCCAATCATTTTTGAACGTCTGCCTCAAGGGCTCATTGTGCTTCAAGGTCCATTAGCTCGGTAAACTTGAGGATCCCTTCGACGAAGATATCCTGGGAGATGTTTTGTCTTTTGTTTAATTCCTTAAAGGTTTCGTAACTCACCTGTCCAATCCTCTCACTCTCGTAGATCAGTTGTTCTGTGGTTTCATTCTGTAGGCCACATTTCTTGCATTTTGTGTCTCCTGTGAAAATTCCCATTCTTTGCATGACTGTGTCCTGTGATTAGAGTTTCCACCTTCTTTACATTGCACCTGCTTAGCGTAAGGATGTCAGATGCAATTTGCCTAGATGGACTAAGGAGTGAGAGTTTACTCATACTGAGTTATGCTTACTGAAAAGAAGTTGACCCTGTACCATCCATGTCAGGGTGCACATCTTAATCCCAGTGATATACGTGTTTTAGTTTCATGTGTAGTGCGTATTTATTAGCGAATTTCTATACGAAAGATGAGCTGTAGCAGTGACTCTTATGTTGAAACCTAAGTCAATGAGCACCGATCATAGTCCCCATAACACGTTTTGGGGTGTCATTCAATTTTTTTTTTATATGTGTTTGCACTCTAACGGCCACATTTTGCATTCTAACGTTCGCTTAGTTCATTAGCCAAAAAAACCATCAATCTGAAGCACGTTTTTTGATTGAACAAGTAGGCCTACACATTTTTTGCACTAGAATGAAACTTTTTTTAGTTTTACCTAAAAAAATAAATATAGGAGATTATTCTGCACATTTTGTTTTTTATGCCTTATAGCCCATCTGCTTCCCCCAAAATTGATCAAAACGTAAAATACCATAAAAAATGAGTTTGTCCACTGCGAGCGAAGCAAAGCAGTCCATAATCCCAAGGCGCAAGGTCGAGGTGCGCGTAAAGCGAGTGTTTCTGCTCCGAGCGAACAAAGGAGCATGTGAGCCGGGGGTGGATGCTGAGTTGCAAACAAATTCTAAGTATTTCATACATGTAGGCAGCTATTCAGCGCCTTTGTGAGTAGACTAATTTCCCAAATAGTTGGTTGAAACCCTAAAACATATAAACTTAATTTTGGAAAATCGCTCAACTCATGTCAGCGGTTCAGCTGCGTGATTGAATTGTTTTAATGTGCAACGATCTTTTCAGTGTTATCATGATCTGATGATGGCATTATGGCTCCGAAACATGTCTTCCTGAAAAATATAACTAGAATTCACCTGACAGACCAACCAAGGTAATATATAATTATTTGCCATGCCTTCCTCGTATGAGTACTATCAATAATGTTAAAATTAACATTGTTCCTAATTATAAAGTACAGTAAAATCCCAGGAATTCGAGTCTCAATAATCCGAGGTTCCGTATAATTCGAGCCACATTCATTGTGACACATTCTTGTTGCTTGAAGGATACCGATCTTTAAATTTTTGTTTTCCAATGAATCTGTCAAGAGCGTTTGTACAATAAGTCGCCGGTATAATTGCTTAACATTTTTTTTAATGCCCTGATCCATTGGCTGTACAACTTAAGTCATGTTTGGGGGAAAAAATAACCGTAACGTGTTCATGTAAGTGGGATAGCGTTATGCGCAGTACAAGTGTCAATAAACAATATGATTGTTCTGTTCTGTTTACAAAAGGTTTTGTCGAGAATTAACAACAGACAGAGATTGGGCAGAGCATTAATGACAAACTACAGTATCGGTACCTAGAGAATTCTCGGAAGGCAAAATTCTTGGAAACCGGTACCGCGTCTAGAATTACAGTACGTGTACAAACACGTAAGTCCTGCCCCCTTTCTACCAGACAGTGGCAGTGACCTATTTATCCACCGATCCCTTCCACAGCACAAGATTTATTTTTAGTGTTGAAAAAAAAACTTAAAATTAAAGAAGTTGACTTTGAATTATCCATAATAATTTTACATTGATATCATAATGTATTAACGGTAATTTCGAATTAAAGACGTTAGAATTATCCAAGTTCTACTGTATATACAAAAATAACATCGAAACAAAATTTACTCAACA
>JAGFPH010000448.1:274032-298634 GCA_018207615.1 Philaenus spumarius | reverse complement strand
GAGAGAGAGCGAGAGAGAGAGGGGGGAGAGAGAGAGAGAGAGAGAGAGAGAGATACTATAGCGAGACAGACTTTTTACATTGTCACACATGCGCATTTCAGTACGTCTGTCACCTAATAGAAGTATTGTCCGCGAGAGGAAGTTTAACTTAAAATTATGTTTTATTTTTAATTTTTGTCATCAATAATTTTATTACACTAGGTTTAAATTTAATTATAATTATTTGTATAATATTATATATTTATTTATATCTAATTATTCTGAAAATTTTAAGTGCATTTTGCTAGTAAAGATTTTTTAAATCCCACCTTGTACGTTTTGTTGTATTTGTGAGTGTTTTAAAGACGTGGGTTTTATACAATGTTATTAAATTAATTAATTATTAATTAATTAAATTAAATTAATTAATATATTAATTAATTTAATTACATTAATTAATATATTAATTAATTTAATTTAATTAATTAATTAATTATTCGTACAATAATTATTACAGTACAAACACTGCAATAATTTACAAATTTTACATGTACTTTATTTCAATTTAATACAGTACTTTTTCTTTTTTTTAGCGATTGCTAATAATCAAAACCGCGAATACCAAGGATTTTAAAATAGAAACCGAAATATATGGAATTGTAAATGTTTTTAGTAATGCCAAGTTATGAGTCTAAGTCCGCAAAAGGATAGTAAATTCCTTCCTATTGGCAGCGGAAACTGGGATGCCTCTTACTCTAGTAATGACAAGCTTAGAGTTATTTAAAAAATATTATAAAATGAATAAAATTCAGTTTAAAAAAATGAAATTATTAACTACATTACGTAACGTCTTTTGTTTTACAGCTAACAAAATTAAAATAGTAGACATCCATCGACAAATAGGTACGGATTGGTCCAACTATATAGAAAGGTAAGAATAATGATATATTATAGAACTAACTTGCAGATGTTAACTTATTAAAGTGGCCGATCGTAAGCGAGGTCCTGTTTCAAGACCTTTCGGCATTTATTTCATCTGTCTGTCTATTTGTTACGCGATTACGACAAATGCGTTGTTCAATTTTCTTTAATTACTATTACAATAACCATTTTTTTTAGTAATAATGATTTAAAGGTTTTGTTTCTAAATTATACAAGTATTTCTACATATTTCTACCTTTTTCAATTTAAAAAAAATGTTAAATATACAAATTTTCAGATTTAAAATATTTGGTTTTTCTGTATACTTTCAAAGAAACTGTTGTTTGAATTTTTAATTTTAATTATTTACGTTTGAAATGAGTTTTATACTCATCAAAAATTAATCTGCATATGATTTACACGGGACGATATATATGAGCAGGATTTTCGAGTTAACGAGTTATGAATTTTTATTTGTGACTTTAACGTACCTTAAGTATTGCTTGGGAATAAAGGGCTACAACCCCTTCCCAATCCTAAATCTGGATATAATGACAGTGTAGTATTATAACTAGGTGTATGTAGTATGACTTCCAATAGCAAAACCTGAGCAGGATTTTCGAGTTAACGAGTTATAAATTTTTACTTGTGACTTTAACGTACCTTAAGTATTGCTTGGGAATAAAGGGCTACAACCCCTTCCCAATCCTAAATCTGGATATAATGACAGTGTAGTATTATAACTAGGTGTATGTAGTATGACTTCCAATAGCAAAACCTGAGCAGGATTTTCGAGTTAACGAGTTATAAATTTTTATTTGTGACTTTAACGTACCTTAAGTATTGCTTGGGAATAAAGGGCTACAACCCCTTCCCAATCCTAAATCTGGATATAATGACTGTGTAGTATTAAAACTAGGTGTATGTAGTATGACTTCCAATAGCAAAACCTGAGCAGGATTTTCGA
This sequence comes from Philaenus spumarius, assembly GCA_018207615.1. NCBI lineage: Eukaryota > Metazoa > Arthropoda > Insecta > Hemiptera > Aphrophoridae > Philaenus > Philaenus spumarius. Next base: position 296,767 of record JAGFPH010000448.1, on the reverse strand, counting down.
GTTAACGAGTTATAAATTTTTACTTGTGACTTTAACGTACCTTAAGTATTGCTTGGGAATAAAGGGCTACAACCCCTTCCCAATCCTAAATCTGGATATAATGACAGTGTAGTATTATAACTAGGTGTATGTAGTATGACTTCCAATAGCAAGACCTGAGCAGGATTTTTGAATTAACGACTTATGAATTTTTGAAATATAATGTAACGTTAGGTATATTATGGATGTAGCCTACCTACTTATTTTTGCATTTTCATAGTCTTTATATAATTGTAAGATCTAAATATATAAATAAACTATAATTATTTGTCTTTATTGTGGTTAAATTACACAATTTGGTCATTATTTTATCCTTTCATATAAAAATAACAACTTAGTGACATTGAATCACTTTGTAACATCCTGTCGCTACCAGAAATATTTGTGTCTTCCTTTCAGTAAAATTGTTGTTTGGTTAGGCCCATATTTGACTAAAATTAATTTAACATAACTTTTTTTGTTTTAAATGAAATTAGTTTCCGAGCAATCAATAAAACAGAGCACGCTTGCAACTTTCGGGGCAAGTTTACTATTCGACCCTAGGCTAACCTATGGCAACAGAAATGCAAGAATAATAATTTTAAAAAACCCTGAAAGGTTCTAACCTATAGTAGGCTATTTAGTCACAGTATGTTTACCTGTATTCAACATTTAACAGTAGAATGTAAAACAACGTCGTTGAATGCAAAAATATTAGGCTAGGGTCAAATAGTAAACTTACGCCCAACTTTCACTTGAATTTTTAGTGAAATTAAAGTATGTATCGGCCTACATCTATATGCCACCTAGCCTAAAAACCAAAAAACCGCCATGTAGGCTAGTAATTTAAAAAAACTAGTTTAGAAATAGACCTATTATAAAGGCCTTCTTTGATTTGGTTCTATAGGACTAAACCTTCTTACAAACATGAGAAGGTGTGGTATAAATATAATACTTTTACAAGGCTTTGTATAATTAGGTTTACATTGGGTTTATTATTTTTTTTTTTATTAAATCAATTACCTTTTAAAGCATAATGCATACCACCAATTCCACTAAATAACTCTAAGACTTTCATAACTATACACAATCAAACATAGCACAGTTAATATTTATATTCTTATGGAACCAATAAAAATCGTTACGAGGTTAATGTTTATTTGTAGCCTTCCACAGTAGTGTCAGTGTCACGTCACGTGTTAGGATTAGGTGTAGGTTATGTTGTGTTTACGTTTACATACATTTAAGTTGGTCACAATCCTCTTGGTATTATTATCTCTGGTCACAATTGCGCAAGGTCTCTAGCTAGTGACCTTGACAATTATTGCGCACATGACAGTGACACGAGTTGATCGAGTTCTAAGTACAGTAGTAGCATCAATTAAAATGTGAAGGTTAATAATAAAGTTTTAGATACGTTAGATCAGTTGATCACATTTAACAAAATAATGTATCTATTTATTTTACATAAATGAAAGAAATTAACTATGGCCAGGCCTAATTCATATAGTATATCAATGCTAATACAAAAAGTTTATAAAATAAATCATTTATCTTCAAAAATTATAATCTATGTTTCTGGAAAATCTGTGCACTGCCTACTCTACTGTCTATATATACTTCAAAGTTCAAAATGTTTTTGTTGATGGCTGGTTGTGGTTAGGTTGCCTCAGAGTCCAGAGATATCCAAGAGGGTTGGCTTATACTGCTTATACTTGCTTACTTGGGTTTTGTTGGTTAGGTCTAGTTCACAATGGACGTAACAAGTACTAGTAAGTAATATTTGTCGTAAAACATTATAGTCTAAGAGCTGGTAATACATATTTTTAATTTGATTCTAAAATTTGTAAAAACATAAAAAGACGCTTTTCATAAATAAATATAGAGATAAGGGATGAAAAATCTGACACCAAGAGCATGGGGCGGACCCATTAGGCGACTGCCTAGAGCTGCAAATTTTTGGTGGGGGCAGCAAAAAGAGTTGGAAAACGTGGGGGGGGGGAGAGAAAACCAATTTTGAATTTTACTTCCATAGAATATAATCACAGTCCAAATAAATTACTTTTACAATTATAATTACTTTTTGAAATCAACACAAGTAAACAACTTCAGGTAGAAAAATGTTGATGTAATGAAGGGTTTGAAAGCCTGGTAGTAGGCCTAAGTGCAAGAGAAGTGTCGGAGGAATTGCAGATTTTGTCTTCATTTGAAAGTGAAGAACACCCAAATTGGTTGAGAAGGACAAAAAATCTATTTGATTATGATGCCAAACTTGCTTTGATATGAAGCATTTTAAAGTAAACTTTTTTGGCGCAACTTTACTATTCGACTCTAGGCTAACCTAGAGCTAACTGAAATGCAAAAATAATAATTAAAAAAATACCTAAAAGGTTCTAACCTAACCTATTTAGTCACAGTATGTCTACCTGTATTTAACATTTAACAGTAGAATGTAAAACAACGTCGCTGTCTGCAAAAATATTAGGTTAGAGTCGAATAGTAAAGTTACGCCACTTTTTTATGCTTTTCTGGACAGAGCCATAAATTCCGTTGACGAGAGGTTTAAACAGATAAAAAAGTAACATTTATGTTTGGAGTATTGACTAAGAATGCAGAGTTTCAAGAAAGAAATTAATCAAAATCTTTGCTTAGTGATTGCATGAAATTGGAATATGCATTGTTAAACATGGATTCAAAGGACATTGAAGGTGCCCAGCTTTGCTTTGAAATACAAGCAATTTCAAGAAGAATCCCAAATAAATCTAAACCTCAAGACCTTTGAACTACATTTATAAAAAAAATCTTGTTAGTTTACGTAATTTGTCCATTGCCTTAAAAAAATGTTTAACGCTTCCTGTCTCTGTTGCCATTGCTGAACAAGGTTTCTCAAAGTTGAAACAAATAAAAACTTACATTCGGTCAACAATGACACAATAGGGACTTGTTGGCCTAGCTACATTATCTATTGAACAAGATCTGGCCCAAAAGGTTGACCTCAATGAAATTGTAAAATCATTTTCAAAACGAAAGGCAAGAGAAGTAAACATTTTAAAGTTCAAAGTGAAATAAAGACCTTACTTGAAGAAAAGCACCTAAAAAATAAAATCCAAACTAGGCCTAACAGATTTTACATTACACCACCTCTATAATAGGTCTGTTATAAAACCTGACTTAATTAGATAAACGAATGAATGGAAGAGACAAATTTACAAATATCAAAAATTATTTAATGTTAATACAATTCAAATTCACACAGGCTAGCTCAAATAAATGATCTCTTGTCTATTTTGGATATGATTGTCTCTTAATTGCACAATAGCTTATCTCGGGGGGTTAGTGCCGACTTTTCCCAATTAATATTAAACAAACATAGATTCTTATGTACAAGATTAATTGATTTTTTTAAAAATTTGGAATTAAAGTATAGTAGTAAGTGTAGGTAGTACAAATTGGAAATTGATGTGAGTGTTGGTGTTTATGCATGTAGAATAATTGGGAAGCACATAGTATTTAATGAAAAGTTCAACATGTATTTATCAGTTCGTATTCACAGTCTATGTTGGTTGTATAAATATTTAAGGTGAAGTTCTTCAAATTTGGTGGTTAAAAGAAAAAATATTTTGGAAATAATATCACCAATGAAATGATTATTCGCTTGGATTAATTTCACCCAGTTTTAATGTTCTCTTCTGGGGATGTGGACAGATAATTGTTATAGATTAGGCTAATAATCACTTCACTGTATCGAAAGTTAATAAGGCTAACATTGAACATTATCTGTACTAGTAGTATCAGCGTTGGTCTTCTGGTGTTGTAGAGGTCAACTGGTAACAGGTCTGCCTTCTTTGAGGTCTCAGCAACAATTAAATTTTTTAAATCACTCTGGGCTTGGCTAAGGCCTTCAGGAAATGGTATTTGGTGCCTTATGAATTTTACATCTTCTGGGGCATTTGATTGTTGTATTAAATTATGTGTTTTTGAATATTGGGTGTTGTTTTTGTGTAATTTTAATTAATTTATTAAATAATTTGGTTTTATAATTACAAAAGTGATAAAAGGAATGAGAAATTTAATTAAATAAATGTATTAAAGAAAAATGCCTAAATAGCTCCTTGTACAATATTTTCTTATGATCTAACAACTATGACTAAAAAGATACATTTAACATTTGCAAAAAGGGTTACAAGAATTCATAGACCAATCACAGCGATCGTTGGGTTTCGTGGGAGAAGTCTAGAAAAACATGGTGAACTCGTTTTAAACATATATTTGTCCTTCAGATTTACTTTGTCTAATTTTATCGTCTCAACGGTACTTCTTCTGAATTTTTGTCAAAGACATTTTGTATGTAAAATGTTCCATTCTATATGACGGTCGTGTTCATTTTTTAATTTGAGACTTATTTTCTTTGCAATCAAACTTTTTATTTCTTTTTTGGCCTAGCCTTACAGACTGGCCTATTTTCTGTCGGTTTGAAAAATGAATTTTGGTTGATCGTTTGGTTATTTGTGTGATATTATAATTTTGATGGATTGGTTGATTAATTTAGAAATATTTTGATGTAGGAAAGATATAGATACAAGGTCGGGAAGTAATTTCAATTGTTAAATATGTTGTCGAAGGTCGGGTATTTAGAGATATTATTTGCTAATTCGATGTTTGCAATCATGGCCGATAGATGTCGTTAGCGTTGATTGTAAATGAATGGAATTCCTTCGAAGGTTTTTCTGTCCTCTCGCACTCACGAGTGTTTAATTTTAAATGACGTGATTTCTTATTTGGTCGATTTACTATTATTTGAAATAAATATTTTGAATTGTTACAATTTAATTAATATACCGTATTTGTTTGATTTCAGTTGTTTTTAAAGTTTATTTCTGTAATTGGTTGTTTTTAGTTGATTTTGTTTCTTTAATGTATCTTGTTTCTATATTGTCTCTATTAAACATATTGCAAATTATTGATTTAGCTCATCTTACTTTTAGGTCTATTTTCATGTTGTCAAAAACATAAAATTCAACAATTTGATTCCATAATTTTATTGATATCTTGGTTTCAATATAATAGCAGTCTACCAGTAATCTGTAGTAATGATATCTTAGATGTTCAATGAGTACCGGGGATGAATTTAAACAATTAGAAACACTGAATTGTGGTTGGGGCTTCAGTGTTTCTAATTGTAACATGATATCTTGGTAACAGTAATATTAGCTTACTAATATTTATAAATTACGCTTAAATCAAGTGCAGGAATACTAAAAGGGTACTTTTTTAAATTATATTTTTAATTAGTTTAATATAGCATTTGAATAACATACCAAAAAGGTTGCATATAAATATTTGCATTAGGCCTAATAAGTAAAATCAAAATAAACAGAAATACTTGACCTCAGCAATTTAGCATTTTAAAACTAATGTTACAATCTTATTAAAAATTTGCCCTTAATAGTTGGTGGACGTTTTATCTTTTATGCCTAGGTAGTTGGGTAGGGGAGGCAAACTAGCCTAATCTTTTGCCTAGATCGCCGGCCCTGAAAGCCACCTCTTATATTTTTCTAAATTTTTACAAAACTTTGTTTATAATGTGGGTTGCTATATTTTTTTGGTGAGAGAAACCGAGACACTTGTATTGGAAATGGCCTAGAGAGGGTATGAACCTCCACCAAAAAAAGGTAAATTGTTTACTATTACTATGTCAGAAGAAAATCTTTCTGTAGGCTATTGAGATATGTTTTGTATGTATTTATATATTCTAACGATGAATTAACGTGAATAAAGGCCTGGGAAAATAAATTCACAGTAAAAAGCTAACTTACAGTGTGTGGCAAGCAAAGGAAGTAGGTCTAATAGTAAACTATATCCCTTATCGCTAATGGACTTAAACGACAAATAAACATGATTGAAGAGCCATAACAGTGAACAAGATAAGCTAGGTTTGTTAAAAGTATAAGTCAGATTCGGACGGTTGTTATCAGTTGTCATTGCGCTTGCAGTAGTAGCAATCCTTTTTTATGCTATGTAGGCCTATTCTAACATTGACACAGTTTATAATCCTCACCAAACACAGCGTTTTGCATCAGTCGAAAAAGTGTCCAGAGTGCCGAAATGTTTCAGTAACGTGTGATATAAACCGTCAACAAGCGTCACTAGTTCTTCATCAGATGACGACTTTTAAAGGAAGTTACTCATTCGTATTTCTTTTTCCATGCCTTTAATCATGTAAATTCATTGTTAGAATACATAAATACAAAACAAATGTCAATATGGGAAGATTTGCTTCTGACAAAGTAATAGCAAACAATTAGCCTACCCCAAAAAAAAGTTTAAGGGCCCTCCTCCACAAATATTTAAAAAATAGGCAAAATTGTAGAATACCATTACTTCTTATAATCGCAAATTTACTATTCAAATAAAAAAAATAAATATCCTAAAGTTCTAACTTATATTATTTAGTCACAGTATGTTTACATGTATTCAATATTTAACAGTAGAATGTAAAACATCGTCGTCTGCAAAAATATCAGCAGAGGGTTGAATAGTAAATTTATGCCCTTCTTATATTACGGCTGGGTTGCAACCTAAAAAACTTTAAATTAAACTAACTTACAGTCTTCTTCATAGTAGGCCCTATATTTTTAGTTTGTAAACACATAAGTTGGTAAGCCTTCTTACTTTCCTAAAAATAGGACTTCAAACAATGGTATTCAATTAGTGGTATTCTAAAAGTTTACCGGTAGAGAATGCAACTAATTTAATTGTAAAACGTAAGTAGCCTAGGCGTAAATTGTAAATTTTACGAATTGTACAGCTTTTAAAATGGTGAAAGGATACATTTACTCTCTAGCCATTAATGAACTAATGTGAGGACATTTTTTTTTAAGTAAATCATGTTATCAACCTAACTGAATTCTATTATTCTTTGATCAACTCAAGTAACTATCGAGTGGTAAGTCATAAGTTACTTTATGTTGTAGGTCTAGAAGGTAGGTTATTTTTAATGTAGCGTGTTTTAAATTTGTTGTAAGTTATGTATGAAACAATTTGTAAACATATATAAGTTAGTATGATTATTATTGTCTAGGTCTATGTATTAAAAAAAAAAATTGCCTGAAGTTTTAACTTATATTAGTCTTTATTTACCTGCATTCAACATCCAATATTATAACGTGTTCAGGAAATGTACACCAATGTGTTATGTCATACAACTAAATTAGATTATTTTTTTTTTTGTAAGTCATGGCAACATAGTCTTTGAACAACTTAATTGATGTTAGAAACTTATAGGCTATGTGTTAACAATATGGAAACATACTGTGATTAGAGAATTAAGTTAGAATGTCATTATATTTGTTTTAATGCTTTTTCAATCCATTTTTTTTTTCAAATCCATAAGTTACTGTAACCTAACCTTCAAATCAGCTGGAGTGTCGATGTATACTTTCGCCATAAATTATTATACTAATGGAAACTAATCAATATAAACTCAGGTAAAATTGTTTTCTATAAAATACTGTTAGGTTGTGAAATAAAAATTAGTTTCTCAGCTTAAAATTATAATGTAATCTATCTAGTAGTAAATACCATAAAGAAATAAACCTTGTTTGTTTGTTTGGGTTATTCTAATAAATTAATATACACTTTTGGAAAATTCTCTTACTGTTGAATATTTTAGACATTACTAGGTAACAGACTCATCAGTTTTTTAGAAAATGTAATTTTAGTAGGCTATAATGTGTAAAAGTTTCAATCAGCTTATTTCAAGATCTGACTGTTAATGATGCAGGGAGGAACTCCCTACATGCTTGCCTAGGCTACTTCTTTTTCTTCATTGTTATCCTTATTTCTTCAGAATATCCTTTTTTTATTGTCTAATAATTTAAATACACACAAGGGAACATCTGCCTACGTACATACACTTATTCATAATTTCAAGTTCATTTCAGGTGTCAATTAGGCCTAATGCTTTTCACCTTAAAACTAAACAAAATCTTTAGTATAACGTAAATTCATTATTTAGTAGCCAGGTTTCTAAATTGTAATATAATAGTACAGTACCTTTTATTGTTCCGTCAGTAACCTCTTTTTGCGTATTTATATGACGTGTTTCGGGACGTCTATCGAATTAAAAATATTAGGCCTAAAACCAAATACCAGTACTTAACAAATAGATTTAAGCCTAAAACTCAATTAACAATATACGGTATACTACAACTCATGTTTTATTAACTGAAGATACAACATTATAATATTAATAACTCTCCTTATCTCAATCAATTTAAGTTTCTATAAATAGGCATTACTATAAAAAGGAAACAGAATATATTTAATTATGACCAAGAGTTACATTTATACCTTTATACATCTATATAAATTAAAACTGTTGGGTTCCTCTAAATTGTCTATTAAAATTGATTCTACTATAAAGTCTATCGATTTTCCATCGGCTTTGCTCAGTTTATTTAATGAAATTTGTATGTTATTATTTATTCACAATTGTAAATTTAATAAATATATCTCGGGCAAGAGGTTATCGACCGGATCTTGGATAATCTTTATTCACTGCATGCAATCATATTACGAATTCCAATTACAAAATTGAATTTAAATGCACAAGAATAAAAATGGCTATAGTTTATAATGTTCAGAGTTTACCAGTTTGGCAAGGCAACTTGAACTGTACTGTTTGTAACACTGTCAATAACAAATTGGACAGACCATTAGGCTATAATATCTTATACTCTTCGTATACTTTCAAATATATGTTTAATTAGATATCTATATATGTATTACAGCAAACTAGAAATGAGTTACAAATTTCAATTTGTTAAATTTTAATGTTTATCTCGGGGTCAGACACTCGGCTTGGATGAACAAACTGGTTGTTTATATACGCATTCATGAATTTAATATTTGATTCTAATAGTCCAAAATTAATGTCTAAATATTTTTTGAAATTAAGTTTAATTTTAGTTTCTGAGAATTTTAAATAGGTTCACTTTGTTTAATAATGTTATTAAAAGATTATACCAGTTTCTGTTGTCGAAAACCACTGAATTTACCACTGTACTGTTAATTAAAAAACACTTTAAAAAAGAGCCTCACTTTTGCAAACGTATCTGGATGTCTTCTTCCTCAGACTAACTCCGCGTCCTTCTTGTTCAAAACCTTGCCGCTTCCTCCTAGTACACGGTTTTTTTACCTCCTCCATCATGGAAAAACTCGTATTTTGATTGGTTATAGGTGACCACGTGACCGTCTTAAAGTTATAGCTGTTCCAATTTGCGGACGAACTTAGCGTATTTATACACTGATGAATAATAGTAGTTCTCACTACTATTTGCAATATTTGTACACTTGCATATTTATCATCGATAATTATTTATTAGAATAATTATTGTTGCATTAAGTAATAGTTTTGTTACATTGAAATATTATTTTTTAAATAAATTTACTATTACCGCGGAATAATAATGTAACTCTCTTTTGGACTTTGTCAGCTGTTAGGCAATTGTTGTTCTCTATGCTAATTTACATTTACAATTAGTTTTTCTACCTACATAATAACATAATGAATCTTACGATCTAAAACTTCCTTATAATTTAATTTCAATAAACATATTTTGGTTATCGTTCTAGATATACGTTTACATTTAATTTTTGTTGTAACTTAAGGAATTTTACAGACATCTATTTTGTCGACTGTACTTATCAACATAGCGCTTGCGATCCATCTAGCCTAATTCGATCAGTTGCTAATTTACAAAGGATGGTTTTGCTGACATTTGAATATGAAATAAACATTACTTAACTAAATAAATAGATTTTTGTATATGCTTAATGTTTTAGTGATTATGGTGAAGTTATATAATAATTTTTCTAATTGGCGTCATCAGGTGTTGTGTATTATTTTCTAGGCTAAATTTGAATATTTAACATTTGTCATAGTGGTTTAATTGAGTAATCTGATATATTTTGCATTGATTCTGATACGTTAATGGTTTCTTGTTTATATGGCTTGATTAATTTCAATAGTTTGGAAAGGTTATCTAGTTTTTACACTTAGGCTTTTCTAGGCTATATGAATAGCAATCTCAAAGAGGTCAGGTTTTTGTTTTTAAAACAATGTTTCAAATGAGCTAGGCCAATGATTTTTAGGTCTTTGAAATATAAATAAATATATAGGCTATTGAAATATGATGTGATTGGAACATTATACCATACCAAGTTCTGTTATCTATTTTATAATCCGTTGATATTTATTTAACTTTAAAATTAAAAGAAACGAAACTGTAGATTTCACACACAATTCTTCATAGCCTATCTTCATGGGTTACTATGCACTCACTTTTAAACTCGGCGGTTGTTGCGTCATTCTTTTTAATTGTGTCCTAGAGGGTCAATTGTATTCCTCACTTTTCTTGTTGAAACTCTGGTCTCTGATTGGTCGGCCGTACGCAGTTCTTACATGTCCACTTTATTTTAATATTTCTCTCGTGAATTTCGCACTATCGCGTGTAATATGCTTATTATTTATTTTAATTTTGTAACTCACATTTTCTTTTGATTTTGATGTCATGTTGGTTTATTACCAATATTTTTTTATTAAAATTTATTTAGTTCTATTCCGCGACTTTAGTATCAAATAAAAAGTATCTCTTTAGTATCTCTTATCATGTTATACACAGCTGACTTGTAATCTAAGTTAATACGTTTCATAATTAATTTTATTCTAATCTTTTACTTTCTCACTATACTATAGTATAGAGAAAGTATAGTGATCGCAAAAATTTGAAAGTAAAATAACATCATTTTACTATACAACTATTTAATTTAAACTTATTTATATTGTGTTTTATAATTTTTCTTAATATTTGCTTATTACATTGTTTCTAATTGCATTTCCATACGAATCATGTGGGTTAGTAAATTTTGATGGCCGAAATCGTGTTTACATTTAACATAACCTAATTTTGATTCTTTATAATTTTTAAGTGTATTTCTGACATTTCCAATGAATAAATATGAATGAGAATAAATATGAATAAAGTTGAATGAGTGTTGTTAGTACGTATATTATTTGTGCATTTTGTGGTGTTTTATTCCTATGAAGGTGTAGTATTATTTATCTAGGTTTTGGTATCCATAGGCCTAGGCTTAGCTGGTTTATTTACATTTCTTTAAATTGTATTTAGCTATAAATGTTACATGGCAAATCTTTAGGCTATCTAATTAACTGACTAAGAAGATTTGATATCATTATAATATTCATATCAACTTCAACATTTATTTATTAAATAAAAAATACAAATAGCTTGTGTTTTTGAAAAAACCTTCAGTATTTAGTAGCATAATATGATGTTTTAAAACTCATAATACATAAGCTCGAATTTGTAAAATTTTATGTTTGGCACGAAATTAAAAAGGAGGGAGATAAAGATTACCTGCCCATAGCACTAGCTACCTGAAATCAAGACTTGAATAAATTGTTATTAGAAAAAGTGATAAAATGTTTGTACAGAGCGAGGATGCAGAGGTAAATTTTATTGCTTCTTATTTCACATTTTGTGTCTTATAAAGGTGTACGTTCAATTCTTTTACAGATTTCCACCAAATACTTACTGAACTGGAAGAAATTCTAACCAAAGCTGCATTTGTTAGTATCGATGGAGAGTTTACTGGGCTTAACGATGGCAAAGAAAAAACCAATTCTTGTGACACCCCAGAAGAGTATTATAGAAAGATTCGTACAGGATCGTTGGATTTTTTATTCATACAGTTTGGCCTCGCTGTGTTTCATCTCGATGAAAAAACAAAAGCGTAAGTACACACTTGTTTAGATCGGTACACAATTATACACGACCTGATCGGCTTGTAGAATGCCTGTTTCTGGGGAAAATGATTAATGGAACCGTTCTGGAGGCATTTTTATGATTTTTAGATAGGCAAAGGAACTGCAATTTCCACTCTGTATGCGAAACTGGGCAGACCTATTTTGACACCCTGTATAGGCTACACATCCTACCTATAGGTTAGGCCAATTGTGTGAGCAAGTGGTTTGCCTGCAGTTATACAACCCTAGTTTTAATTAAATTTAAATTCAATATTCTTGATATTTCTTTTTTTGGTGAAGCAACTGTAACTGATGTTTCTTATCTTGATGCACTACAACTATGTTTTTTTCCTCAATTGGAAGAAACAGAACCACAGAACTTTATTTGGCAGCAAGATGGTGTGCCACCTCACTGGTATAACTCAGTACGCGGTTGGATGTTGTAACCGACCGCTATATTGGCCGCAAGGGACCGGATGACAGTGCTTTTTTTCACATGGTTTTCATGTTCACCGGATTTTGTGACTCAAAACTGACCTTTTTCTTTGGGAAAAATAAAATAAAATAAGTTGCCGAGTAAAATGCGTTCTTGTATTCGATAAAACCATATACGTGAAAAATCTAATCGAACAGTCGCCGTGTGAAATTAGCCTTACAATGTTATTTCTATTTCCCCAAAGGTAGAGGCTGTATCTAATAGAACTTTGAAAGTAAGAAGAATATATAATATATATCTCTTGCAAATTTATGTGTCAATTTAACTGAGATCTTATGTTTATAATGAGGAATACGGTTTTTGAAAGTTATTTTACTAATTCTTCAACATGATAGCTCTATGTAAGACCAGAAACAAGGTAAATACTCATGTAATGCTAGGGGACTCGGTGTTTAAAATTGTTTTCACTACAGTGCTAATTGAACAGCTATTAATATTCAAGTGTATCATGTCCTGATATTAGGTGGTATTTGCTTACCTCAGCTAATAAGTACTTTTTGTTTTTCTTTTCAGGTATAAACACAGAGATTACAACTTTTACATTTTCCCAAATCCTTCACTACCTGGAGTTCCCGACTGCAGGTATTGTGATCAGGCTTCCAGTATGAAATTCCTAGCAAAAAACAAGTTTGATTTCAATAAACTCATTTATGAAGGTAGGAGGTACTAATTAATTATATACTAGATGTGGTTTTATATAAGCTTAACAGTATTGTGTAGTTATTTATATGAGCATAATATCACACATAAAAATGTATACAGCCTACACGCAATTTTCATTACGTTCTGTACAAACGTCAAACATTTAACTGCATTAGATAATTACATTTTAAAATTTGTTAATTATCTTGTTAATAAATACGAGGGCTGTCCAGAAAGTAACAGACGTTTTGTCCAGGCGCGGCAGTAAGGGGCTAGCGCTGCTATCTTGGCGTCAGAGTGTTCTTACACTCAGTACGCAGCCAGCCATGGTAGCTTGCGCATCGTGCCTATCGTACTTTATATACAGTGGAGTGCTGCAATTGAAAATCTCGCCAGTCGTGAAGTGTGGGCTATGATAAGGTTTTTGTTAGTAAAAAATCAAAAAACCAATTGAAATTTATTGCCAAATTTGTAATATGTACGGCCAAGGAATAATGAGTGAAAGCCGAGTGAGGCAATGGTGCATTGATTTGTAAACCATGAGGGTCGAAATGAAGATCGCAGTGGTAGGCCTAGTCTTGTAAGTGATGAATTGGTTTCAAAAATCAATGAAAAAATCCGTAAAAATCGTCATTTTACGATTAGGAATCTCTTAGAACATTTTCCCCAAATTTCACGGAGCTTAGTTCATGAAATTATGGTTGGTAAACTTGGTTACCACAAATTTTGTGGTAGGTGTGGTCCGAAAATCCTAATGGAAGACCACAAAAAACAGAGACTTGCTGCAGCACTGACATTTCTGGAAGACTATGACAAAAGTGGATACCAAGTTGTCGATCGTATCATCACTGGTGACGAGACTTGGGTAAAGCATGTCAACTGTAAAACAAAACAGCTGTCGATGGAATGGGGACACGCACATTCGCCCAAGAAACCGAGGAAGTGTCTGCAAACGTTGTCAGCAAGAAAAATCATGGTTACTGTGTTTTGGGACGCTCAGGGAGTGATTCTCATTGATTTTCTTGAACGTGGCCAAATAATCAACACAGAGAGGTATTGCGAAACACTCAGAAAATTAAGACGCCCGATACCAAACAAGCATCGGGGAAAACTAAACAAGAAAGTTTTGTTTTTCTACCACAACGCTCATCCACACACGGCCAATAGTACCCAAGAGCTCTTGGACCCGGTTTTGAATGGGAAGTTTTCAATCATCCGCCGTACAGCCCGGATTTGGCACCAAGCGACTACCTTTTGTTACCAGCGATGAAGACGTGGCTCACTACGCAACGCTTTGACATTAACGCAGAACTGCATGCCGGTGTAAATCCATGGTTGAACTCGCAGGCGGCAGATTTCTACGGAGAGAGTATTGAAAACCTTATACTACGTTATGATAAATGCCTTAATTTAAATGGCGATTATGTAGAAAAATAGCCTAAGAGTTTTCCTTTAAAATGTAAGTATATAATACAAATTTTTGTTTTCACTTTGTTTATTTTTTATTTCAAAACGTCTGTTATTTTCTGGACAGCCCTCATATTTTACCACTGAACAAATTCACAGTGTTTATAAACAAACGCATACCTATAAAGGTTACTTATTTTAATTTAAGTAATTATTTCATAAATTTTACATTTCTTGTTTATTATACAGGAAAATATGTCAAAACCTTGATCAGCTGTCTAATTATTAAAAGCATGTTGTGAGATTTCACTAATAATAAATCAGCTGTTAGTTGTAAATACAAAATGACTGTAAAACTCACCACAACATTTTGAAGGCATTTAGGTTTTGTATTATTTAACATTTTTGCTGAGTATGGAAAGGTTTCAGCTTCAAATTGATATATATGTTATGAGCTTACGTTGAATGGTTTACTCAAACTATGGGTGAGTTTTAAGAGACAAAAATTCTCCTATATAAATAACAGAGGGAATTTTTAGGATCATATTTCGTATTATTTAACAAATTTAAATGTGTGAAATGATTGCTTTTATATTTTTAGTGAGTATCGGAATGTATGTGTTTCAAATTGGTACATTTGTTTAAACCCACATTAACTGGTTCTCCCAAATTTAGGGATAGTTAATAAACTTGTTGTCAAAAAGTCACGGAATTACATAAGCAGTCCGAGTGAAAGCTGGCAAGTGATACAAAAAAGATTTCATCTGTGTTTTCGTTCTGATACCTTGTTTAGGCTGGGAGTTTAAAGATACAGTAACTTTCATATTTCACAGAAAGTATTTAACTGTCATGGATGTTATCAGCTACTTTAAGGGGGACAAACTTATTTTTGAAGCTATTCATTTCACTGACTCTAATGTTTTAAATACAGTGTGCACCAAAATTAACAAATCTAAAATTGTAATAGCTTTAATTTTTTTATTTTTAGATAAATACGAAGTCAAAGGAAACTGAAAACTAGTTTCAACATAAACATGATCTACATGCCCTCTGTTAAGTTTTGTTGAAGTTCTTCGAATATCTAGGTCAAAAGTGATTGTTCTTTAACGTACCTAGTTTTTTCTGTACAAAACTGCACAATAGTAGACTGTGGTTCAGTTCGGAGGGTGCTTTCTTTAATCATTTCCTTTATATATAAGCGTCAGGCATTGGCAGATCCACAGGAGGAGGGCTGTAGGGGCTGCAGCCCTCCTCCTTCGGATTATAAATTTTTTTAAAGAACCCAATATTACAAGAAGAAAGAAAGGAAAATTTAAAGCCCGTATTTATGAACGCAACTTGAGCAGCGCCTTTACTTAGCTCGAGGCCTATTTGGTTAAGGAGTTCTTAACTCTCAATGCTAACTTGATAAAATTTGGTATTTATAAACCTTCCTTGACTTTTCCTGAGTGCTCCTTAGCCAAGGCTGATTTCATTAAGTCCGATGATGTCAAATCCAACGACAAATGAACGCACGGTATACAATGATACCGCCATGTTAAATTGAATTTGTTTTGCGTGCAATAATTCAATTTTGTTGTTTACGATTTTGATCATGGAGACAAAACGAATTGTGTACATGTAATTTGAGAAACAGTTTGTTAACTAGTTTTAAAACATAAACATGTTTTTGAAAATAAAAGAACAGATGGTGCAACGATTCTTGAAAAAAACAAATCTTGGGACTATATTGCACTAGAATATAATGCTGTCGGAGTCCACCACAAGGTAAACATTGCAATTTTAAGTTTTAGATTATTATTATTGCATTAAATCAAAAGATCTATTGAATCTTAATACCTAATATATTGTAAATTATTTAATTCTGTTTAATTAAAATGGCTGTAGTTTTAATCAAGAAACAAAGAAGGTTATGGTTGCCTGCCTACATAGGCCTAGGCCTATTTAAATATAATTATAACCTAGGCATAACTAGTAGTAGGAGATTTTTTACCGACATATGGATATTTTGTTAACTTCTGTATATAATAGATCTCTCTTTTATATTTAAATTATTTATTAATAAAAATCAACCTTGTTTAAATTATTGTTACAAATTTTGTTTGTATGCTCTACCTAAACACAATTTAATTTGTTTGGTTTGTAGGCTCTGATTCTTTGTTATTTCACTAATTTTTTTAAACTATAGGGTTTTTGCTAATGCAGGCTGCACTATTGGTTAACAGTCTGTTAATTTTTGTGACAATTTTGCTAGATAATTACAATATTTACAACTGAGCCTATGCTACATTGTGTAGTAAGTTGTCATTTGAAATAGACATATATGCTTACATTGGATATGGGTAAAACTCATGGTTTTTTCTTCCTTTGCAGAGGACACCAAAACAACTAAGGAAATGATGGGACAAGTTAAAATCAGAAAAAAAGAAAGAACTGGCGAAGTTAAAAAAAGAAATAGGCCTACTTCAGTACAGGTGGAGGGCCAGCACCAAAGTTCCCTGAACATGGCCCATGTGAGGCTTTTGTTGGCACTTTTGCCACAGAAATAGAAGGAGCTATCGACAGTGATACATTAGCTCTGTCACAGGTAATAGAATTAGGCCTACTTAGTATTTATTATACCAGGCCTACATAGAAATAGCATTTGTTTGTCGTAATAGTACTATACAAATTCAGTCAGCCTGTCGTACCATAAATTTCAATCAGTTTCATTAGTCAAACCAATGCATAGTCTTTTCCTTATCAAAGTTTAACTTTTATAGTGATCTCTTCATTAACTAAACCAATATCATTTATATTTTATAAAAAGTACAACGTTTGTTGTGTTATTTGGTTTTGGTTTACAAATGGGCTACCTGGTAATATAAAAATATAGATTTTTTTAAACTTACATATAGACTGCTAATGAGAAAAACAATAATATTACACAATTAAGAAGTAGTAGTAACAATCATAAATAGTTATGTACACACATTTCTCATTCTAAAACATACCGGTAATTCAAATCTTGTGTAGTGAAACAGTTTCTTTATAATGTTTTTACTTCATGTGTTAAAATTGCTCATATGTTCCATAATCATATGTAATTTTTATTATTATTTATCCAATAATAAAAGTTAAAAATATTTTACAACTAGGTACACAAACTCCATCCTTATACCAAACTCTTCTAATGAGTTTGAAAAGTTGGATGTTGATAATCTATCTAGGCCTACTAATTCTGCAAAAGTACCATGTATTTTCACATAATATGTATTTTTCACATAATAGCGAAATATGAATATTGAATATAATTTGTGTTCTTGATAAGTTACTACATTATGAATTTAGATAAATTTGTAATGTATCATATTATAAAATGTAAAGACCTTAGGTAATATTATAAAGTAAATATTGACATAAATTCAGGAGCATTATAAATATATATGTGATGCGGAAAATGAAAAGGGCCCTCTTGTCGGGAGAGTAAAATATTCAGTGCAGGCAAAATAAGTACCTACCTACTAAGGGTAAAAAATATCGATTTTTTTTATTGATTATTGTTATCCAACTCCTTATTTACAAGCTAATATAAAATGTAAAGTAGTTTGTAGTCGAGAAATAATCAAAAAATGGTAACTAAGCAACAGGTGTCAGGTCTGAGAAAAGGGACCTCTTGTCGTTATGGAGAAATAACATGGGTGCGACAAGAGGTCCCTTTTCGTAATGATTAATTTTGCTTGCAGTTTCTCAGAAAGTAGTAGAAAGTAATCTAGCGACATTTCAGGCAACTAACTGTAGTTTTTACTAATAGTAGAACATTTTCTGATTATTTTGATACCATTCCCGACAGCATGGCCCTTTTCTTTGACTGGTTAAAAATGTAATAAAAACAGGCTTAAAATCCAACAAACAACCTTTTGTAGTATTACATTAATAGTAATCTAGACAATATCTATTATTAAAAATCACAATGATTAAAGATTCCTTAATTATGCAAGGTTGTAGCTTACTCTGTGGTAAGCAAGCTGCATAAATAATACATGCGTTGGCATGAAATAAATAAAACTTGGCATAATTGGTATTCAAAACTTGAATTGCGTTTTTCTCAAAACTACCTTTTTCCGTAACTAATTTTGAATTGGCCATAATTTCCTTAATTTTTAAGATAGAATTATAATTTTTGTGTTAAATTGTTCAGAAATCAACCCTCTTTAAGGAAGTAACAAAATCTCAATTTCAAAAATTTGCGAAAAGAGGTTCCTTATCATATTCCACATTATATATATAGTGTGCTCTTATATTAAATTTTGAAATGCATTTATTATATGTTTCAGAAACCCCCTCACTTAATTGTACGACTTTCAAACAAGGTGGATTTATAGTTAATAGAAAACGGAAAGCACGAGGAGTTGATGAAATAAGTGAAGAACGAGTTAAAAGAGTTGTAACACTTACGTCCATGTCACAGAGAAAATAATAAAGTAAGAAATGAGTCAGCTGTTTCCTATAGTGACTAAAGGAACAGAGATTTGGTCTAAATGAATAAATGACGCAATACATAGATAATACTAATCATTTGTAACTTTCATATAATTACATTTCTTAATGACGCAAAATAATTACAGTAGAATCATTTTTTCTTTAATAAACAAATAATAAAACGTAAAAGCAGACTGTAAAAATAGGAAATACAAAAGCAGACTTAAAAAATATATATTAAAATATGAGCGTATGTAAAAGGTGAAATTGTACAGAAACTTTATTTCAACGAGTGGTGCGTTATAAGCGAACAACATGAAGCGGTATTTAAGACTATAAACAGTTCGATAAATAAATAAATAAAAAAGAATATAACAACAGTACATAGCACAATTTAATATAAATCGAAAACTTAATATGATAGTATGTACAGTGATCATGGAAGCAATTGGAGAAGAGAGAGAGGATCAATCTGTGTATGTGAAAGAACACAGATGTCAAAAGATACAGAACGTAAGGGAACGTACTGGTTTTTCACTGGGACGAAGTAGAACGTATTACAAGCAGGGACTTCTATCAAGATGGCGTAACGAACTGTACATGTAACTGGACAGAGGTGGTGGAAAGTTCGTCGTAAAATGTTATATTTTCTTTAAAATCGCAACAAATGTTGCATTAAAATGGAGTAGAGGTGCTTGAAAGTTGGTGAAAACTTAGAAAGTAAAATCTATTGTGTACTTTTCTTGGAAAGTGAAATTGTAAAAAAGCCGCCATGTGATCGGACTAACGCGATGGAAGTGAGCTAGCTATATCAAATAGAGTCAGTGCAAACCTAGGTACAATTACAAAAACAACTGGTATCGTGAGTAAATATGGCCATTAATTTTAACTTTAGAAGTCTGCATTTTAAAGTTTTACAATTTTTTGAGAAATAACTTAGCTTCAATTTTCTTAGCTATTGCGTCATACTATAGGTAGACTAGGGCCTAATTGTAACTTGTACATATTTATATATAAATGATTTGTTGTTTGTTTCTTGTAGTCTTGATGTATTTCATTGTAAATCAGCATTCTTTAATTATGTCAGAGTAAACGAATAGTTGCTGCCACGATGCCTTGAATTTCTTTCTATAGCCACGAATATCCATTTAGCCACTACTTTAATTAGCCAGGTTCCCACCCCTAAGAAAACAGAATTAATTATAAGTAAATATATGCAAACAGAGCATAAGTGAGGTTATATGTGGATTATCGCAAATTATCATGATTATTAATTTTTTTATTATTAAGATTATGGGAGTCAAGTGAAGGTGATTTTTAAGGTGAATTCAAGCAAGGTGCATTTAGGTAAGGTGAATCATAGTAAGGTGAGTTGAAGTAAGGTGAAATATTTAATATTGTTCTACGTTGAAGTTGGAAGAAAGATGTTATGGAGAGTTAAGGTGGGCGATGATTTATTATTGAAGTGAGGCAATAGGCCTAGGAGGTGCATAAGCGATTTTAAGTAGTACATGAGCGACGATTTTTGTTTTTAAGGTAAATAGGTAAAGGAGATGTTGAAGAGATATTAATGGTTATTAGATAATCCACATATAGCATTTTTATTCTGATTTAAAACATATTTTTTTTAATTTTCGAACTTTTTACCGAATCCCATTTTTTTTTAACACAGTATAACTTATCTTTTATTTTATTTTTTGTAACCATAAGTTACAAAATGGCTTTCCCAACGTGGGGCTGAATAGCAAAAGAAGCTATATTTTATTTTTTGTAACCATACGTTACAGAGTGAAGGCTTTAATAGCAAATGACAATGAGATTCATTTTCTAATTGTCAAGGAACTCAAATTAATAATAGAAGAAAGAGAGTTGGAGATTAAAAATGCAGGCGAGGCTCATGCTGAAGAAATGGCAAATAACAGAAGAAAAAGAGAATTAAAACTTAAAATTTTAGTGAAAAAATTACAATAATTTTTGTTTTAATGAACAGTTTAGTTAAAATTATAATATTAAAAACTACTAAAGTATAATGTATGAACATTATTTATTACTTTGGTTTATACCTTTTAATTATATGGAATAGAACAATTCCTTTTACCCAAAATATTCAGCAATAAATGCCCTTTTGATAACAGCCCCTCTCCTGTTATTACAAACACTAGGCATAACAAGTGACTGATGTTCGTCATTTTCAAAAAGGTACTGCTCTAATTTTGTACTGGTGGTACTTGCTCTCTGCACATAACAGCAATATTATGTAATACTGCACATGCAGATATTATATGCGTTGTTGTGCTCAACTTATAAGCTAGCTGCCTTTTTAAGAAAGAGAACCTGCTCTTCCACATTCCAAACAATCTCTCCACAATGCATCTTGTCGCTGATTGGCAGTGGTTGTACCTTTCCTCTGAAGCACCATGAGGATTTAAAACTGGTGTAAACAGATACTGGTTTTGTGCATATCCACTATCACCCAGCAAAATGCCTTGTATCTGTTTTCGTTCAGATTTCACTTTTACACTGCTGTTGTCAAAAATTCTCGAATCGTGAGTTGAACCAGGCCACCTGGCAACAAGATCAAAAATTTTCCCATTTGGTCCACTTACTATCTGAAAAATCAAAACAATTAGTATATACTGTAATAATTACACTTAATTTATTTGCTAAAGTAGGCCTACTATACTGTTTTAAAGCAATAACTTATTTCATCCATCATACCTGATTTATGCTAAAGTGTCCTTTTCTATTCCTAAAAATTTCACCTTCTCTGTATGGGTTCTGAATTGGAACATGTGTGCAATCAATACAGCCATTGGCGTAGCGATCGTGGAGCGAGTGGAGCAGCTGCTCCAGGGCTCTTGGCCTCGAGGGGGCGGAAAATTGTTGAAATAGTACATTATTTATGCACAAATAGTACATTATGATGCAACGTGTCGTCTAAATTTATCATTATTAGTCAAGCGCAAGATTTTTAGAACGAGTCGTAGGTGCATACTTATGACTGGCTGTTGTGACAAGAACCTCAGTTAGTAGGACCAACTAACTGCACTTAAGGTTTACGCGCGGGCCTGGCTGTGAGGCTTTCAGCACAGCGTAATTAACCCGGCTGGAGGCTATACACTTGCGGGTGGAGTCCTGCGCTTATTTGTCACTGTAATGGGTGCTGAGGAGTAACAAAAAACATGTTATCTATGGGGGGGGGGGGGGAAAAAAAACTAGGTAAGTAGGACCACCAGTTTTCCCGATTTTGTAAATGCAGGTATAATCTTCCTAACATTGCCAGTGACTTCTGCAAGTGCAGAAAGATCCTTTTATAAGCTAAAAATTATCTTTGCAGTACAATGTCGCAAAAACTTCAAGTTGTTTGGCAACAATATCTACAAACTAACAGAGCGATGAGTGTTTATTTTAGTAATGTGATAACCACATTTGCAGCTGAAAAGTAAAGGAAAAAATTATTTTGAATTTGCAAGAGCTGTAAATGTAAACTTTTCATTTTGTTTCTTCAATATTAGTCATTTATAAAATACTAAAAAAAAGCATTATGTGAGAAAAATAGCAATTTTGATAAATTATCATTTATTCGTTTAATTTAACGTTATATTATAAAATGTATTAACAAAACAATTCAATTTAATTTTAAGATCATTAGCACTGGCTATATTTACCTAATTACTGCTCAGAAACATTATTTATGTAACTAAAACTATAAGGAGAACTTTAAAATTATGAAATGAATTTTGAACATTGTGGGAGGGGGTAGGCCTACAGTTTGGTCAATTTTTTCCTGGCTGCGGCCTGAGCTACAGATTGGAGGATAAAAGGTGGCATGTAAGTGTGAGTCACCTGTCTGCTGGTTCAATTGGGGGGGGGGGGGGGGG
>JAGFPH010000448.1:240828-266873 GCA_018207615.1 Philaenus spumarius | reverse complement strand
GTGAATAATGCAATTAAGATGTGAAAGTCTATCAGTGGAAGCAATAGAAAATTAATTTTAATTATTGAGCCTTAGCACCTTGACTATGCCATTAGGAATAATTGAAGGAATTAATTCACTTTGAATCAATGATGTATTTACAAATGTACAATTCAAATGTTTGTAAATTGATTATAAAACATATAATTTTATTAAAATAAACAAATAAAGATATGAAATTAATAGGAGCAACTTTACATTTATAATTGAAATTAACTTTACGTTCTTGTAACTTAAACAAAATAAAATGAATTTACAAATTATAAGAACCCAAACAAAACAAAATTTTACGGCTTAATACAAATAATTTATTATTGTTTATATATTTTCCTAAGAAAAAGAAAAAATGTACTCCTTGGATGAGTCTTGAACCTATGAGCCTATTGTCTGACCTTTTGTGTTCGCGACGTAACCTCCTGGAGCCACGGTGATGTTATTCTTGGGCATCATGGGTAGGTTATTTGATGTAATCAATATTCTTGACGTTATAATTTAAAGTTATTCAAAGTTGTACGTCCAACGATTCTGATGACCGTCAGTAGATTGAATTATAAATATTGTACAAAGAAAAAATAAAACTGCTTGGTAATGTGCAATATATATTATTTATATAAAAGCCAAATCCACTGACTCACTGATCACGATTTCTCAAAAACTACTGAACGGATCGGAACAAAATTTGGTATTTAGCTTCCTCTAGGGCCATAAGTGCTCACTAAGAAAGGTTTTAAAAAAATTCGAAATTTTTGGAGGGTTTGGGAGGGGTCAAAGTTACTAAATCACGATTTCTCTTAAACTACTGAACGGATTGGAATGAAATTTTGTATGTAGTTTCCTCTAGGGCCATAGGTAGGTGCTCTCTAAGAAAGGTTTAAAAAAAAAAATATGTAATCTTAGGGGGGGGGGATCAAAGTTACTAAATCACGATTTCTCTAAAACTACAGAACGGATTGGAATGAAATTTGGTATGTAGCTTCCTCTAGGGCCCTAGGTGCTCGCTAAGAAAGGGTTTCAAAAAATTAAAAATTTTAGGAGAGGTTTGGGGTGTCAAAGTTACTAAAAATTCCCATAAGAAATACATAGTGTAATTTATATATTTATTGATGCAGTATATTTGTTGTTAATATACATTTAACTTTGATTTGTCTAACCGTAAAAAGTCGGATCGGGCCATCTAGTGGATGTATAAATAGTACGCGCACAATTAACACTGCAGTAAATTCAGTTTGTAGACAGAACTGGTAATCAACTTGAACAGTCCACTTACTGGTTGCAACAACTGTTCCAAACTACCTGCTTTATCTGTTTACTTTGTTCAGCGGCAAACAAAGTACTTAGATTCCTTGAATCCAAACTTGATATTAATCTTTCTGCATGGTAAAGTTTAAATTTAACTTTAAATATTATGCTTATTTAAGCTTACATAAACAGCTTTAATACTTCAACAGAAATTTAATAAATATTAAAACATGTTCAGTTTAACAGTATAATACACAATCATCTACTGGTTCCCTATGCTACGTATTAGCACAGTACACGCGGATTGTCTGTGGTGTATGTAATGGAGAGAGTAGAAATAATTCTCCGTCACTTTCTTTTCAACTGCCGGTGTTCTAAATCTTATTTTGATCAGGCCATCATTCATAACCATGCGAACAAAGTGAGCAGAGGTTGGCTACGAAGGTCTTACCTGGTATATTTTAATTTTTCTTTGTGAATATTTTATTTTATTTACTAAAATACTTACATTCTTTACAATCTTTTTGTTGTATAGTGAGCAGATTGCCGAGTTCCTACAGGATAAAACCAAGGATCATACGACTTTGGAAGGTTGCAACTCCTTTGGGCGCAAGTTGATCTATCAGGAAGCATGGAAGAAATTCTCCCGCGACGAGTTGTCCCTAGAAAGCAATTCATACAATATTACTGCAAGACGGACGACTGCTGCTCAAAGAATTGAAGAAGACAAGATGAAGTTAGAGAAGGAAAACAAAGGGCTGAATAATGCTATGGGGTTTACAAACGTGATTAAGTTGTTGTCTAACTCGGTGAGTTGTATTTGTTGTTCAATATTTTATCTATTTCATAATTTACGATTATGAGACAAATACGTCGTGGTCCAATAATGAACAGGGCAAACTGCAATAGCGGGAATTATACAGAACATTATTAGAATGCAATTTCTAAGGATCAAGTAGGCAACTTTGGGGACAGATTCAATCAGCTGTTTTAAGGAAATTCAATGTTAAATATAACTGCTTTTGTTCATTTAAAAATGCCATCTCCTTTCGAAACTTGTACACCAGAAGAGCTCTCCCAGCGATACGATTTTTGTTATTTAAAGGTGTGACACTGGCTGAAATTTATTTGAGAATGTTGTAGCTGTGAGATGAAAGTTGTATAAGCCTCGAAAATGTGTACAAACAGTTTAAACCGGCCTGAAAAAGTGTCACCAATATTCATCACTCCAGACGATCGGTTAAAGTTTTGACCAACGTGTTGCAAAATCGTATAAATAAACTTATTCACGGTGTGACAACTAGAAATTAGGGATGGGTTGATTCTCAAATTTATCGATTCTGATTCCAAGAAATTGATTCCCGATTCTCGATTCCAATTACCATAATTGTAAAGGGAAGTAAACATTGTTATTTAATTTTAACTGCATGTTTTTTTGACTTTAATGTTCTTTGTTAATATTTTTGTTGAACTAAGAGGAACTTACATAAAACTGCTGATTTGGATTCATTAAAAAATGTTAAATTTTTTTCACTATACTGCACCGAAAAAGCTGTTTCTATACCTGTGCACATAGATGAAGAAAACACAGACATGCAAGTCCTTATTTTCTGTGTACAATACTGTAAAATCAGCTGTGTAGGAATCAGTAAATTTACCGTTCTCCAACTGATTTTACAAATAAGAATAAACAGATCAGTTTTAAGTAAACAGCTGATTTTACCGTTCTCCAGCTTATTTTACAAATAAGAATAAACATCAGTTTTATGTAACCAGCTGATTGAATTTGTCAATGGAAATATAACAGAAAAATCAAACAAGTTTAATTGTTTTGTTTTGTTTTAATAAAAAGATGTTTTGATTAAAAATATGTTGCTTTTTCGGTGTAGTATAATGATAAATATCGTACGTAACTCGTCCGGTAAGTTTTTCCGTGCTTGCACATGAAAAACCCGCATTCGGCTGCACCTCTCGCGGGAACTATCATGTTCTCATTGAAAAATCCTATTTACCGGGTTTGTAACGTACTATAGGCTACTATTAAAGAGTAGGGGTTTAACTTTTTACGGATAACTTAAGAATAGAAAAATCATATAAAATAAATATCAGTAGGGAAAAATGTAAAACATTCTTAATTTGATTTATGTAGACATTTTCCCCAGTAAAATGTTTAGGCAATTGTTTCCTTTGTTAAGTAAACGCTTCTTGTTTTATTTTTGTTCCTGCATAGGCTGTTATTTGTAATTAAGAAATCAAGTCAGGTAGGCTCAAGGTCAACCACTTATGGATTCGTTTCTTATCGTCTGTATTGGATTCGTTTCTTTTCGTGTCTATTTATAGAATTAGGGTGTCTACTGTGACGAAAACTAACACATTTTATAGATCGGTAACGAAAGTTTAAAGTAATAATTCTATTTGTTTTAGGTCAGGTAAAACATTTTGGATATTTTTGGGACTGTTTTTCTGAAACTGGTGTTTTTACCGCGATGAGACCCGATACGTATTACACGTTAAGAACTTTAGCATGTGTTTAGAGGTTCTGTTATTTGATGTGGCTGTTTTAATAAATGGTAAATACTTTAATTACTTCCGATGTCTGATTATTAGCTGCACACCTAAATATATTTACTAGTTGATTCGAAATTTTATGGAAACTTATGGAAAACTAAATTTTATTTGTTTTACTAGATTTACTTTGGCTCGCATTAGAATGTCGAAGTATTGAAATCATGCGTGTATCTGTCCGTTAATACGATATATATGCACTCTCAGTCATAGAAAACTTCTGGTGGTGCCAAATTTTATTGCGGAGAGTTGAAAAGCTTTTGAGCTATGTATCATGAGTCGTAGCGCATCGGGTTCATTTTTTTGGGTCAAAATTTTGAAAATTCAGTGTGGGCAAACGTATTATATGTTTTTGGGTACGGGAAAACCGATTTTGAGAGTTAAAAATTCGTAGCGCATCGGGGTTCACGTTTTTGGGTTAAAATTTTGAAAATATTGGGCCAAAATTTTGAAAATTCAGTGTGGATTATCGTTTTATACGTTTTTGGATACGGGAAACCCGATTTTGACAGTTAAAAAGTCACAGTGAGTAGGGGTCTCGTTTTTGGGCCAACATTTTGAAAATTCATTGTGTTGTATCGTTTTATAATAATGTTTTTGGGTACTGGAAAAGCAATATTAACAGTTAAAAAGTCGCAGTGCATCGGGGTCATGTTTTTGGGCCAACATTTTGAAAATTCACTGTGGGGAATCTTTATATATGTTTTTGGGTATGGGAAAACCGATTTTTACAGTTAAAAAGTCGTAGCTCATCGCGGTCACGTTTTTGGGCCAACAGTTTGAAAATTTTGTATGGTGTATCGTTTTATATGTTTTTGGGTACAGAAAACCCGATTTTTACAGTTAAAAATTCGAAGAGCGTCGGGGTCACGTTTATGGGTCAACATTTTGAAAATACAGTGTGAGGTATAGTTTTATGTTTTTGGATACGGGAAAACCGATTTTGACTGTTAAAAAGTCGAGGAGCGTTGGGATCACGTTTTTGAGTCAACATTTTGAAAATACAGTGTGGGGTATCGTTTTATATGTTTTTGGTATGAGAAACCCGATTTTTACAGTTAAAGAGTCGTAGCGCGTCGGGATAACGTTTTTGAAATACCTGAAATAATTTGAAAAGACATTGTACTTGAGATAATACATTTTGTTTTATGTAATAAAAGTTGTTATTTTTTGGCATGAAGACTATAATATAGTGTATGCAATTAATTGTTTTATAAGCAATCTATATTTAAGTTATTCTTCATTTTAGGAAATTTTGTACTTTTGTTTAATGTCTCTTAAAAGGTTACAACCATATGCCCTGATTAAGAAATTACATTGTTACATTATTAATATACATTCAAGTTTTCTCCCATGTCATTTTGTTTTTATTTTCTACAGTCCTATGTGTTTTAATTGTTATTTTGTGTTTTCTTTAATTGTTGTGAAAATTATTTGGGTTCTTCTTTATTTGTTAATTTTTGGTTTTGTTCATTTAAACAGTTACAATATTTAATCAGAGACAATGACAATTTAAATAAATTTTTTTCTTGGTTAATTTACACTTTGGGTTTAGCCTTCCAAATGTAAGTTATTCATCCAAGGCATTATCTGTAGGTTGTGAAATATGGTTTTTGTTATTGCAGTTAACATACGATTTTTGAAAGCAGTTGGCATTTCAACTATTTCAGTTGTTAAACTATAGTTGTTTTTGTCAACTCCATTGTTTAAACAAACTGATCTGAGATTGACATTGTGAGAATCAATATGTGTTTGAGATTTTTTCAACCCTTAAAGTAGGAAAATTTATTATTCTTTTAATAACACTGGCAAATATTGTACCGTTCTATTTTTTTACATATGAACCTATACAACAAACTATTAAATTTCATATTTTGTGATTCTAATTTTGGATCTGGAAATTTTGGGAAATTAACCTGGAAAACCTGGAATTACTCATGAATTGTTTTTTAATATCAAACGCAAAAATATTTTTTTGTAAATAAAAGTTGCAAAAGTAGTGCTTTTGTGAAATACAAAAATATTTGTTGAAAAACATACAAACTTTTGGGAGGAAAATTTTAAAAGTGAGCAATTTCCAAAAAATGGCATATATATAGTAAAAAATGTGTAGACAATTTAAAATACAAAATTAGTTTTTGTAAACTTTATAATATTGTAGAGGACAAAATATCCTACAATTCACTAATTCACAATAATTATAATAAATAAAATGCAACGCACTAAATAAACAAACACTAAGTGTACATTCAACTATGTTACAATGCTATGTCATAGATTCAAAACTTTGTATATTTTTTGCATTGTTATAAGTCGTAGGATAATTACAATATATCAAATTATTCATTAGAATTTCACAAGAAAGCTGATTTATAATACGACCTACCGGTTCCATATGGTCGTTTACCAACTATAGGAAGTAAGTGAAATGCAGGAAACTGCAGATCTATGAGTGTGAGAGGGCCGAACAGGTGAGTTATAAAAACTTTGGGAAACTTAACAAAGGATTAAGAACATTCCCCAGGACAACATCGTCAAAAGGATTCATAAGTTTAGTGAGCTTGTTGACCTTGATAAGGGTAAATAGGGGTTTAACATCATTTATGTGGGAGCTGTTAGGTTTAGTTATTGTTAGGTTCCAGGTCCCCTTTCTACCCTTATGGTTAAAATGTTATAAAACAGAATCAAGATAGTGGTCCAGTGATAATATTTATTCACACAATTACAACTCTTGGAACATCAGCCAACAATTTTATGCTATACACATCCCATATGTATATCACACATTAAGTTTGTAAGACATCGGCAACAAAGCTATTTTGTTTACTTTATAAATTCCAAACTCCAAACCCAATGTGATTCTACTAATAGACTTAAATACTCTGTACACCCAGAAGTCGTTTCCCGCAGAACCAGTTTCGCCTGCCTGCCCGCCAACCTCACACTGGTCCTTCCAGTGGCCAAATCTCCAACACTCGCAAAGATTCCCATAAGACCGACCTGTCTTACGCTGTCCAACCTTCCGGCCTAGATCCTCGCTAAATTGGCCCCGTCTGCAGGTCAATCCCCGTCTTAAATACCTTCACCTAGCTTCCGTGTTGTCAAACTATGACGCTTTTCCGCATCGCTAGACACTCCAAGTTTATCCTTGCGCATTCATACTTCCGTGTCTGTCTTACACAACTCAATACCTTTACATCAAAACCATTACATCCAAAAACGAATATAATTAAACCTAATAACAAAAATATTTAAGCCCTTGAGGCTGATTTGCTTTAGGTTTGTAATGCCCACCTAAGAAGAAGAAGAAATAAAGAGCATTTGCGGCTGTCATTTACCAGATATAAAGTTAAAGCAGCGCAAAAATGGTTATACTCAAAAATTTACTACCCCGATTTCAAAAAGATTACATATGCCTAGTGATTAGTTATGGTAACAATTTATATCTAACTCAACCTCTCACAATGGATAATGTTTAATTTGTTTCCAGAATAAGCTAATCGTAGGTCACAACATGCTTCTAGACCTCTGCCATATTCTTCACAGGTTCTGTATGCCAATACCTGAAGAATATGAAGAGTTCAAGGCAATGATGCACCTTCTATTCCCAAAGTAAGTTCAAGGCTTGATTAAACTAGTAGTACAGGTTTCGTCACATGCATAAGTTTGTAGCATTTTGAAATAAAATAGTGCTGAGTACTGCAACGTTCTTGTTGCTAATATTAAGTTAATTTTATTTAAAATAATCTTAACAACAGAACCATTTTTAGTGTTCTGCTTGCAAAAATTTATTTTTTTATTTGAAGAATAAAATATTGCCGAAAGAAACTATAAATAACCCTCTATGTTTAAATAGTATTTTCTAAAAATAAATGTTTCTTCTAATTACTATTGAATTAAACACTCAAATAGGTTGACAAATATAATATGATTTGATTTATTAAATTAAAAAACAAAATTTTAATACAAACGTTATAATAGTACTTCTTGAAGTATTGTCCCTTGATTTTAATTGATTATTTTGAGGGCTACATAAGAAATATGCCATCGGCATTAGCTCAGTTATCTTTAAAATTCGATTGAGATTTATTTAACTTTGAAGTTAAAATAAGTCTTTTATTTTATTGATCTCGGGTTAGTTACAGGCCTGGGTTTGAATAAGCTTTTGATAGCAACGCATTGATATGAAAAATTAGATACATTATTAATTTAATATAGCATAATTTTAATGTTAGCATCAATGATGAAAGTTTGTCTTTAAAGTTCAGAGTTTTTAATACAACATATTTAACAAATAAATAAATTGTCACTGACATGTATATTATAACAGATTATACCACGTCTGTTTTGCACTAATAGCACTGATTCTATTACTTTAAAACTTTTGAAATTCACGTTGTTTTACATGTTCTTACTTCCAGGCTTTGGTTTTGTACCGATTCTTCAAGTTGAAATTTAGCGCGTCCCTTTTGTGGTTTATATTGTACTCGCTACACTTTCCTAGCGCTGCGGTCACTGGTTCTCTAATCTCATTGGTCAATCCTACATTCCTTCTTGTAATTTAAATTTTTATCTTTAAACTGTGAAACATGTTCATTACTTTTACATAATTATTTGTTGTCTATTTGTTATTTTCATTTTTCTTATTATTTTGATGCCAAAATATTATTTATTAAAATTTATTAATTCAATCTCGTACATTTAAAATCAACTTGACTTCCTTATTGCATTCTAACTTGGCTGTTGCAATGACATGACATTGGTTTTTAACAATTATTATAATTAGTTTCTAACACATTTGATATAAACTAATATTAATTTATGTCCTAATTATTTCTAATACGTAAAATTTTATCGGTTGTCACCGTGTTTTATTTGGTTTTAATATTTATTTGTGTTTTCTGACTTGACTAAGTTCGTTTAACGTAGGGATTTGGAAACGGAACATAGT
This sequence comes from Philaenus spumarius, assembly GCA_018207615.1. Lineage (NCBI taxonomy): Eukaryota > Metazoa > Arthropoda > Insecta > Hemiptera > Aphrophoridae > Philaenus > Philaenus spumarius. The sequence goes on along the minus strand of JAGFPH010000448.1, from coordinate 258,079 downwards.
GTCTCTGTTTACAATTGTTCTTTATACAACATCGTTTTTTGAATGGATTCTACTGTTTTTATACATATGATATGACTTCGATGAATAAATAAATAATGAATATAATTATTCCTTGTGTGTGATTTATTGTGATTAGTGGTGTACATTTAATATATAGATTGAGTGTTTTGTGTAGTAAATGTGATTTAGGTTAGTTCATTTATTTACTAGCCTAGGTTAGTTTCGTTTTACATTCATTTAATTAATCAGTTTCACACAGTAGGCTCTAATCGTATAATTTCTAAATATGATTCTACATATAAATTTCTGCTATTTTTTTTACCATTGATTAGGCTTATTTCTTAACATTGGTTGGTTCCTTAGTCTTTTCAGTAATTTAACATTACCAACTTATGCTATTCAGGTTTAACATTTTTGATGGGATTTGGTATTATTATAAAACTTTGATTTGAATGTTGTCTTACTTTGAAAAAAAAACCTCCTGAGCATGATTCCTGAGCTGTAAGTTACTTGTGTATGTGTAGCAGGTACCTTGTTGTAATAATAATAAAAAATATCAAGTAATTGTATTCAATAGGCATAAATGCACATTGAGCATGTTCACGTTATATTGGCTTTGTACAAATATTATGCTGAGCACAGAGTTTTAGACATTGAAGTGGGTGGTGACAGTTTTTGCTCTGATTCCGGTCTTTCAACACGTTATGCCGTCATTTGTGGCTTTGTGTTTTTCTGTGTTTGTCATATTGTATCTTTTTGACTTTAAGTTTCAGCTCTGAGATGTTCTACGGAGGTGTTTAGGGTTAGTGGTATATTTTTAGTTTTACATTGTTTTCTTTAACATAGACCTAGATTTGAAGGCTTATGTTGTTTTTATCTGACTAACTATGCTGATATTTAACTCGTTAAATGTGTACAATTATAAGGATTATAAAATTGCAGGCTTATTTGTTACAGATTGTTATTTACATATGTTATTATATATTTAAAGAAATATCAAAATATTATATTTTAATCACTTTTTATTTCATATTGATAGATCAAATAATTTAGAAGTTATTAATATTATAGTGAAGAAATTAATAATCAAATATGTTTATATGAATTTCTTCAGAGCATTGCCTCGGGTGTAGATTCAGTATTTATATTACGGAAGAGAATAATTAGAATAATGACAAATTCCAGGCCATTAAGCTCTTGTTATCAAGATGGCCATTGTTATTAAGATGGTTATCAAAGGCTAAAGATGTGAGTATTGTCGGTAGAGTCTTAAATTGTGTTTTGCAAAGGAAAAGCGACCAGATGGGCACTGGAGAGTGTAGACGGAGCTACTCTCAGGCATTACAACAAAAATTTCTAAAAAACGTGAAAATCAACACACTGCTACCTGTTCCATGAATGTAGAAAATATAAATGGAAGTAGTTTAGTTGTAAATAGCTGTAATATGTTAGATTTTAAAGCAAATGAATGTGAAGAGAAATTCAGAACCGTTTCCAATGTGAATGTAAACTGGTTTATGCATTATAATAATGTGCAGGGATTGAAAGCAAAAAAAAATATCAGAGCTGAATATATTTTTAGTAGATTTGGGGCAAAAAGTTAATCTAATTGCTCTTAATGAACACTGGCTAAATAGAGACTCAATTAGCTTATTATATTGTTTAAATAAGACTGGTTTTTTTGTAGGTGACTTTTATGTAAGGAAAAATTATAGAAGAGGAGGTTCTTGCATATTGGTTGATAAGTCATATTGAATACAAAGTAAGGAAGGATCTAACTGTTTTAAATGAGGACTTGGTATTTGAGAGTTCTAGTATAGAAATTTTAAATTATAAATTGTTGGTGGTTTCAGTTTATACTGTGCCAAATTATAATGTAAGGAAACAATTTTTAAGCAGGTTAGAAAAATTGATGTCACTCTTAAAAAAAGAGAGTAGGATAAAGTACGCTTTAATTGCAGCTTATTTTAATATTGATATTTTAGAGGCAAATTCTTTTTCCTCTAAATTGAATGAGATCGTGAAATGTAGTGGCTTTACGGAACATTTTATAGAATCCACAAGAATGACAGAAAATAGTCAGACTTGTATTGTCAATGTGGTTACAAATTATAAATATGAAATCTTGCAGACATTTAATTTAGAACTGGGATTGTCAGATCATACAGCCTTATTTATAAGTCTACCGCAAGTGGGCCAATTTACACCTACTAGAAATCCGAGTAAATTTAGTAAAAGAATTTTTAGTGAAGACAAAATTATGGAGTTTGTTGAAATATTAAAAAATGAAAAATGCTTAGTATTCAATCGTATGTTAGATGTTAATGAAAATTACAATAACTTTCTGAACAATTTCATTATGTCTTTCAATAATGTTTTTCCAATTAAGACTTCTTGTAGAGTGGCAAAGAAAAAGTCAGTAGTTCTAAACTGGAAGGTGTAAAAATTTCAAGTTTAAGAGAAAGAGGGAGTTGCACAGGGAATCTAAATTTCGTAAGGATGTGGAGTTTCTTAAATATGTAATTAGATATAAAAAAATTTTAGGAAAGTTGTTAGGACTGCTAAAAAATGTCAAATAATATTTACATAACTAATGCTAGAAATAAATCAAAAGCAGTTTGGCAGGTAATAAACAAGGAACTAAATATAAAAAAAGATCTAGATAGAGGTTTGATAGTTTTGAGGGATGATGCAGACTGTAATGTAGATAAAAATATTGCTGTTGCTGAAGCTTTCAATGATTTTTTTTTCGACTATTGTCCAAAGGATGAATATTTCTAAAGCAACAGCGAATGGTCTTCATTATATTATTAAAGAATTATGTTGTGGAGCAGGTTTTTCACTGAGTAATTTAAATCTTGCAACTGAAAGTGAAGTCAAAAAAATAATTTTAACATTAAAAAATAAAAAGTCAGTTGGTTGGGTTGAGGTACCGGTAGGGTTGATCAAGGCTGCTGTGCCGGTAATTTTGGAACCACTTACATTCATAATAAATCAATGTTTGGAAGAGGGAAATTTTCCAGAAAGATTGAAGTACCCTCAAATTTCTCCAATATTTAAGAAAGGAATTAAATCTGACATTAATAATTATCGCCCCGTCTCGGTATTGAGTAATTTTTCAAAAATTTTTGAGAAGGTTAACTTTAGGAAGGTAAAATATTTTAATGAAAACAAATTAATCTATGACAAACAATTTGGCTTTAGAAGGGGGTACAGTACTGGGGCGGCATTGATTGATTTTGTAAATGGTGTCCCTGAGGCTTTGGATAGATCATGGACTACTGCAGGTATGTTCTGTGATTTGTCCAAGGCTTTTGATTGGGTTGATCACACTGTATTATTGGCAAAGTTGAATGATTATGGAATAAGGGGAAGTTGTTTTTCCTTGATTAGGTCATATCTTTGTAACAGGAAACAGAGAACCATAGTGCCCAAAAACGGTAGTAAATATATTTCTCAATAGAAAGACGTAACTTTTGGGGTACCACAGGGGTCGGTATTGGGTCCGTTTCTCTTTTTGTTGTATGTAAATGATTTACCTAAAGCAATTAATAAGGATTTTATCCTGTTTGCAGATGATACAACTGCAATACTTAAATTTAAGTCAATGGATGAACTTAAAATATTACTTGAAAATACTATGAAAGAGATGGACAGTTGGTTCAGTCATAATGGACTTAATAATAAACTGAATGTCGAGAAAACTCAAATAATCCATTTCTCTGCTAAAAATCATAACAATCATATGTGTAAATCTTGGGATATAGTACAGTCTCATAAATTTGTGGATGTAATGATAGATGAAAATATAAACTGGAAATGTCATGTAGATATTATTCAAAATAAATTAAGATCAATCAATAACATACATGTTTTCAGACTTGAAAGATAGTGTTTCATGTAGTATGTGTAAAATTGTGTACTACAGCTATGTGGAGTCCATACTGAGATATGGCATTGTTTTATGGGGCCTCTCTGCAAATATTGATAAGGTCTTTGGACTCCAAAAAAGAATAATTAGGGAGATGACCAATTCTAGGCCTAATAGATCATGTAAAACATTTTTTACAACATTAAATGTTTTAACTGTTCCTGGTCTATATTTATGTGAGATTTTAATCTGGACTCAAAACTTTAGAGATAAATTCCCGGATGAAACTAAATTTAACCACAATACGACACTAGAAATAATAAAGATTTTAAATTGTCATAACATTCCTTACGATTGTTTGAAAAAAGCCCGCAATATTCGGGTATGAGATTGTATAACAAATTACCAAATCATTATACAATTCTAAGCTTGTGTGCCTTTAAAGGGAAAATAAAATATAAAATACTAGATAAAGTTTATTACAATGTAAGTGAATATATGGAAAATCCTATAAATTAGACCTAATAATATTTGCCCCATTAGAAAGGGGACAATCTGAGATAATTGTGTGATTTTTATTTAAGAAGACCTATCTATGCTTGTTGACTCTTGTGTTGTTAGTTTATTAAGTTATTTGTAAAGACAAAGCACCTGTTCTTTGTAAAACATTGTAGAACGTTTTGTGCCAATCAAAAATGAAATGAAATGTAAAAATTTCTTCCGAAGGCTAAAGAGTCATACGCTTGATGATATGTATTTATATGAAATCTTGACTGGGGTTCATAATATTAAAGATAAATTACCAGTAAAAGCTAAATTTGAGCACAGTTATAATACTAGAAATGTTAATAATTTTATACTGTCTAAACATCATCTATCTTTATTTGAGAGAAGTCCTCAGTATTCAGGTTTGAAATTGTACAATAGGCTACCTATTGCTTATAAGAATTGAAATATTAATCAGTTTAGAGTAAGAATAAAGATAGTATTATTGACAGAGCGTACTAGTTACTCAGTAAATGAATTTTTAGTAAGCTCAGTTAGTTAGATAATAGTAAATTCTATGTTGTTATCATGTTCTATTTTTGTTTGACATGAAACCTGTTCTGATAGTTTCTTAGTAAAAAAATGTAAGAAATTATTGTAGGTACATGAACGTATTGTGCTAATAAAGTATATTTATCTATCTGTTATTGTACTGTATTGTAGTATGGGTTATACTATGGCTGTAAAATTACATTTTGTTCACAGCTAAATAACTAAACTCCTATTTTTTTGGTTACAGTATCATCGATACAAAGTACCTGTGCACCCATATCGATCTTAAATACAAGTTGCCTTCTTCAACTCTTAAACATCTCGTTAAAGATATACAACAAGCTCCGTTCTGCATTCCCAGTGTAGGTAAGATGAGATTATACTTACTGCGCTTGATTGTTTACTATACAGTGAATGCAAAAGGTTCTGTAACGGTTCAATAACTTAATAAAAAATAAATGTACTAGAAGCCCAATCAAATACAGTTTACCCTTAATACAAGGTGTGATCTAAAAATACAGTGAATTAATTTTTATAGCATCAATTCATTTCATTTCATTTATTTACAGCAGAAACACCACAAAGTTCATAGCAACGTCATTAGAATAACTACAGCTTAGTCCTATAATACAATCCAACATAACATAATAAACCCAACGTAACAATAGCAGATATAGCACCTAAAAATTAATAAATAATAAAACTCTAAAAGAATAATAACAATAGTAAAACTAACAATACAAATAAATAAACAAACAGGACTAAATTCAACAACTTAAAACATTCAGTCCCCTACAAACTCCAGCACATGCTCGCACCCGACCACAAGAATATGCAAGAGCTGAGGAATACTACCAGTCAATAAACTCCTCCACCGAGTAAACGGATCCAGACAACAAAAGTCGTCTAAGGTTTTTTTTAAAAATGTCATAATTTTCAATATTTTTTAAGCTTTCAGGTAATTTATTTAACAATGCTACACCAGCTTGTGATGGTAGCTTTTTGTGCTTACTGAGCCTATGTTGGCCTAGACGTAAATAACTTCCAAATCGGGTACCATAGTCATGTACATCCTTATTTAGTGTTGTTTTACACTTTTATGTAATGTATAAAATGACTTCAAAAATATACATGCTAGGAAGTGTCAATATTCCTAGCTCCCGAAAAGCATTTCTACATGACCCCATATTATTTATATGTGCTACAAGCCGTACTGACTTTTTTTCCTTCCTGACGCTACATCCATTTAGCCTGATCTGTTGAGACAGGCAGTGCCAAGTTTGAACACGATCTGGCTAGAGTAAGGTCGTGTCTACCCGTATCTGTCGTGCATCATGAATTTCAAACCACAAATTAACATTAAGTTTTATTTCAAGATGCAGAAAAGTTCCAAAAAGGTCGTGAAGTGTTAAAATCAGTGTATGGCGATAATGTGGTAACTCGGAAGACAGCTTAAGCTTACAAGAGGTATGAGCGATTTAAATACGGAAATGTGTCGGTTGAAGACAAGAAACGATCGGAACATCATTCGACATCAAAAACAGATGAAAACGTGTAAATAGTGGCCGTTATTTTAACCAATATTTTGCAAATTTGTTCTCAGACTTTTGACTGATGAACAGAAGAAAAATTGTATCTCGGTTTGCACGGAATCGAAGGATCGTTTTTATGCAGATCCGGACTTCATGGCCAAAATTTTAACTGGAGATAAAAGTTGGGTCTATGGCTATGACCGTGAGAGGAAAATTCAAAGTTCTCAATTTAAAACCAGTAACTCCCCTCGCCCTTAAAAAGCACATCAGTCAAAGTCAAATATCAAGGTCATGCTCATTGTTTTTTTTTTTGTTATAGTGAGACTAGAGTTAGTTTCAAGAAGAACAATATTATAAACTCAGAATTTTACAAGGGGTACTGGATCGTTTAAGAAACTATGTGTGAAGAAGGAGACCAGAAAAATGGGCCAATGGCTTCCTTCTTCATCACCACAACATGCTGTGCCACAAGTCGCTTTTGATTCGCTAGTTTTTGGCCAGATAAAGTGTTCCTGTTTGTCTACATCCGACTTACTCACTAAATTCAGCACCTTCGGTCTCTTCCTAAAAATAAAAAATGACATCACTCCCGACATTGAGATGGCCAGCATCTCCGAAGAAGCCTTCCAGAAATGCTTCCAGTCATGGATTCAACATTGGGACAAGTGCATTACAATACTTTGAATTGAAGGAGTTTTATTCAAATTCTATACAATCTTATTACTTTGTAATACAATTATTCACCAAATTTTTTGTTCATCAGAGTGAGTTGAGAACAATTATATAAAAAGAATGCCTATCCAAATATGCATTCAGTACAATAATACAGTGTTTAATATTCAACTTTTACAATATTTACATGCTTAATTAAACATTTGCAACATATATTCTTTGTAAACAATCAACTTTCTCACCACTATTTCATTGATTCGCTGAAACAAATAGAGCACGTTTTTGTGCATTTTTCTAAGATTTGTCATGGAATTTAAACAAGGTAAAATTACTAGCCACACTTAGGTGGTTTGACTAAGTTAGGTTGGACAACTATACGTAACATTAACATTGTGTTGTTCCAGAACCTGAACTGCCAGATTATGGTTACAGTATCAACGACGACAAGGCGCATGAAGCTGGTTACGACGCTTACGTTACAGGATTAGTGTATATCACATTGTCTGATTATTTATGTGAGTATTTTAACTTGCGACATAACCTCCACCTTATCTTATGCAGAGTGTCCCCGAACTTCATGGATTTGTTCCTGGGATCGAGACAAACATATTTCACAATATAAACATGGGTCTACGGTGTTTACTTTTTCATCTGTCTATCTGTAAGTGTTTTTTACAAAATAGTTAATATCTAGTGAGCGGTTTGTCCGATTGAGTTTAAAATTGACATAAGTCATACCTAACAACGATCTATTGTAGGTAACATAAGCGATTGTATCCAATCATGCGTTTCAAAATGGTGACTGTTTGAAAATTGCAAACCTAAATTACACAAAAACTGTACATTTTAACAAAAAATGTCAAGACACCTTTTTTGTAACTCTTTGAATTCCCTTTTGGATGATATTACTATCAAAATAATGGGATGAAGGATAATAGTTAAGTTAAAGATAAAACGTTTTCCATAACCACAATATTTGGATGTTTTGCATTCTTTTACTAAGGTACTTATGTATAAATACAGGATGTTTCGTAATGACTCTGCATGCAATATTCAAGGATATGATTCAGCACATAAGAATGAAAAAAAAAATCAATAGGACATGTGTCCGGAAACGCTTTGTTTTCCCCATAGCAGCCATTTTGTTTTTCCACTAAATTATTTTTATCTAGAGAACGGTTTGACCACTTGATTTCAAACTTGACATGAAGTTTAACCTAACAATGATCTGTTTCAATTAAAATGAGAATTATACTGAATCATGCGTTTCAAAATGGTGACTGTTTAAAATTTTAAACCTGAATTACCCAAAACCGTACATAAAAAAAAATTAAAATTTGTGAGACCTTTTTTGTAGCCCTTTTAATTCTCTGTCTGATGGTGTAATTTTCAAAACAATCGGATGAAGGATATTAGTTAAGTTATGTGTAATACTTTACACGGTAAACATAACAAATTGGTGTGTACGTTTGCTGTTTATTATCCATAACTTAACTATTATCCTTCATTTGATTGTTTGAAAGCTACACCATCTGATAGAGAATTAAAAGAGCTATAAAAAAGGTCTCTTGAAAGGTTTTTGGGTAATTCAGGTTTGAAATTTTTATACAACCGCCATTTTGAAACACATTGGATATAATCGTTTTTCTGACAAAGATCATTGTTAGGTTAATCTTCATGTCAATTTTAAACTCAATCGGTCAAACCGCTCACTAGATATTAACTATTGTAAAAAACACATACAGACAGGCGAAAAAGAAAGCACCGTAGACCATGTTTATAGTGTAAAATATGTTTGTCTCGATCCCAGGGACAAATCCACAAAAGGGGACCAGAGAGTTCGGGGACACCCTGTATAGTAATAGTTAGTCAGTAATAGTGATTCTGGATCCATATTTGATAGTGGTTGTGCTAAACTGGATTGGACACAAACAATAGCTGATTTCAGAGTTTATAGTTGAGGGAGGGGGGCAGCTTGTTCAAGCCTAAGGTAGTCTGTTAATAAGTTTGGTCTGGTAGACACAATTCATAGTAAAATTCAATAGTAAACAAATTGTTTGCCTTATTTTTAGCCGAATTTTTGAAGGAAATAACAGCTATTACACTCGACCCAACTTGAAAACAGTTGATCGGAGGAGGGTAGGACTTTGTTTCTTTACGTTTGAGACCACTTGGAGACCATATCCAAAATTCATTAATTTATATACATGGTGTCAATTAAGTCTGGGTACGGTTTAATATTTCGTATATAAGGAAAATTTGAAGGTAGATGTGATTAAGGAACCTACTCTATGTAAAATTACTATTTTATTATGATGTCAAAAAAAAAACATCCGCCATTTTGAATGTAACTTTTTTTTTTTTTTAATAGGAAGGAGGTCATGTGATACATCATTTCGATGTAGAATTTCAAGAAAAAACCAACGGTGAAATTTGCATATCCATATTTTCTACCGATTAAAAATTGCGGCCAAAAAACAATGAAATCGTGTTTTCAGATTTTGCCTCATTTTGCTGTACTATTTTTGTTTTAATATTAATTATTTTTCTTTTTAGATTCAGAATTAAATAAGCTTTCAAACGATGTGCCACACAACGATATTTGGGGTTATTTAAAATTTTTGAGTTGCAGCCATTTTGATTTTTTTCAAAATTGATTTCGAGTAGTTCAACCAAATATCGTTGTGTGGCATATTGTTTGATAGCTTATTTAGTTCTGAATCCAAAAAGAATAATAATTAATATTAAAATAAAAATTGTACATCAAAATGGGGCAAAATCAGAAAACATGATTTCTTTGTTTTTTGGCCGCCATTTTTAATAGGTTGAAAATATGGATGTGCAAATTTCACCATTAGTTTTTTCTTGAAATTTTACATCGAAATGATGTATCATATGACCACCTTACTTTAAAAAAAAATAAAGTAACATTCAAAATGGCGGCTAAATTTTTTGATATCTTAATAAAATAGTATTTTTACATAGAGTAGGTTTCTCAATCACATCTACCTTCAAATTTTCCTTATATACGAAATATTAAACCAGTCCCAGACTTAATTGACACCCTGTATATTATATGTTTTATTCCCGTATTGATAAGTGGTAGTAAGTATGGTTCAAAATTGCTGATTTTTTGGTGAAAGGGTCCTAGTAGATTTCTTCGGATACACATTTTTTTTGTTTTTCGACCCGATTCAAAATGGCATTGTTTAATCGTTTTTGGGTATTGATTTTAGGAGTATATAAGTATATGTTTTTTTCCCACCTTGATAAGTGGTAGTAAAAATACTTCAAAATTGATGAATTTTTGGTGAAAGTTTCCTTGTAGGATTTCCCAGGTACGAATTTTTTTAAATTTTTTGATTCGACGCAAAATGGAGGCCTATTTGATTTAACCCAAAGTGGCAAAAGTTAGAGCGAGGAAATTGCATGATTTCTCCCACTCAAAGGCCCGAGTACAATTTGTGAGTTATATCATTCGAAAGACAATTAAATTTACTATAATCCTGTGCAAAGGTATTTTTGGTATAGTTCCCGGTACAGGGACAAAACTCATAGGAAGCTCCCGATAAATGATTTTTTCACCATCCATGTAAGGTAGTCGTGCAATTTCTCCCACTCAGAAGCCCGAGTATATTTGAGAGTTATATCAATCGAAAGGCAGTAACATTTACTTACAACAACAACAACAACATGAAATTAACGATAAAAATATGAAATATGAGCAAAATAAACAATTATTTACTTTCTTTAAACTAGTTATTCCCTGATAAGAAACTTCGGCTAAGAAATGCTGCTGCGCTGCTTACGCTTTTGTTCCTTAATATAACCTAGTGGATTGTGAATACACTCTTGGTCGTCATGAGACCATTTTTATATCGATAGGTTTTCTGGTTTATACAATATTTTATTTATTCATATAAGTTTATTGGATGGGAGTGAGAAAAATTATCGGAAACAGCTATTAGAAAAGACTAAGGTGTTGAATGCCATTCAGTAATCTGATGGCATCGAAGGGTGTTGAAAGTTTTCGTATACAAGTTTCTTCCATCACAAAGTGGAAACCAACCATCTGTTGTGTACCATGGTCAGTCGCTTGTATAGTCATGGCAACGGTCAAAATTGTTAATCAGGTGCTAATCACAGAGCTAATTGTTGCTGCAGAAACTAAGTGCAAAGAGCACTAGAAGAGGTGGCACTACGTTTGCTATACCTTTGCACCGGACTGTGAAGTATAATAAATCATGTACTGTGTCCGCTTGCTGCCTGTGGAATTCACTACCGGATCAATCAATATCAATCTTTTATTACACTAATTAAATTATTATACTAATTCACACTTTTTTTAATTCGAATGCAGTCTTAATAATACAAGAAACCCATCAACCGAGCAAATTTTATGTACAATTTGTTTTCAGTTAATTCTTTCTGTTGAATTTACGGCTCGTGACTGCACACTTAGTCATTCATCTCATAATACATTCTCAAAAGGAGCAAAGATTTTATTTACACTCTTCCTGAACATTATAATGCAGGTTTATTTTTTATTTTCTTTGGCAACAGATTATATAGGGTAATACCCATAAATTCCACTCCCTTAAGGGTCGGCTCTAGCTGTCGGCCATGTTGGCTGACACTCCATAAGACCAATGTCAAATTAAAATCCAAATTTTTCCTTTATTTTTGATCGAAAAAATTATAAACGATATGTCATTTTAAAGCTATGGTCATATGCATGCAAATGGCTTTTTAAAAATTAAGAAAAATATTTTGTTTTGTATTTATTAACAATTTAAAACATTGATTTTTAATATTTTTTTAAGTTGTCACTATTAATTATAGCGAAAAACTACCAAGCCATTCGCCTGAAGAATTTCGTCCCCAAGATTTTGGTATTTTTTTTTTAAAACGCTAATTGAACAATTGCGGGTTTTAAATGGATTTAGGCTGAGCAATGTCCGTGTAACCTACCGCCGCTATAGGGTGATTTTAAATATTTTTTACGTTGTAACTATTAATTATAACGAACAATTACCAAGCCATTCGGATGAAGAATTTTGTCCCCAAGAGTTTGGTATTTTTTTAAAAACGCTATTTGAATAATTGCGGGTTTTAAATGGATTTAGGATGAGCAATGCACTCTTAACCTACCGCCGCTATAGGGAGTCGCAGGTTGCTTTCTGTTTTACTAGAGCCGACCCTTAAGGGACAAAGTTAGGTGGTGGGGTTTAGTTCCAAAATAATTGTGACGGGTAACCCTCACCTCGTAAATAGTTATAAATAATTATAAATAATAAGTAAAGATACTTAATAATAAAGGGTCCACTAACAGCGGACATAGTATATTGTTGGCTAAAGGTACATTCGCTGAGAAGACCTAGTTAACCAAGGAAGGGGAACGCTAGATGAAAGCATCCAGAGTTGCAGTGTAAGTGAACGCGTCCGCGAGTAGACTCAATTAAGATCTTGCTTTGGCCTCATGGCGTAATATTAGTTTAGAGTAGTCAGAACCAACAGAGTAGTCGTTTGTATCGATTCAATAAACGTTTCAACTGATCATGGGTTTACCAAGTTATTGAAGAACCTTTTCACCACCAACCATCCTGACAACGCCCCCGTACATCCGCATGAGGACAGAAAGGTATAACCCGACCAGGGAAAGCGCCGCTTCAAGGAGCCGGACACAGGCGAGCCGAGCCCACTGAAGCGGGACCAGTTACATAATTACCGTGGCGAGTCTTGTAATGGTGGAAGTTTGAATTTTGTTTAAACGTCATATTTTTATGTACAAATGTAACACATTCTGGAATATAAATGCTTGGTAATGCAAGTATTTTTTTAGTATATGCAAGTATATTTTTGGAAAAGAGGCTTACAAGAGATTCTGCTTTTTACACCACTTATAGCTCGTATAGTATTTTTTGCAGTTTTAAAAATGGTACTCCTATTTTAGGAGTTACCCCAAAAAATAACACCGTATGAAATTATTGAATGAAAATAAACAAAATACACTTTTAAATATCATGTAAACAAACCCTTCTCAACTACCTAATAACAAAACAAACGTTGCTAAATCTTTTTGAGATTCAATCTATATGAGTTTTCCAGTTAAAATTTTCATCTACATTTATTCCAAAAAAATTAGTCTAGCTTACTGTAGAAAAAACATCATTCTGATAGAGGGACTGGAAAGTCTCAGATTTATGTTTGAGGAACACCAAATTCCAAAATTCTGAAACTGGAGGATACTTTAGCTTGTCTACCATTATGGAAATCATCAATATCCATTGGTCCAGTGGTCTACCAATACCATCTGAGACCGACCTTGTAGTTAAGATCTAAGCCAAGACCTAAGATGCAGTTAAGTCTGCCGACGGCCATGTCCAGTTTTCAAAGCTATTGATGTCTGCTTTACTGTGCAGAGTGGATGATGCATCACTGTTTTTAAACGTGCTCTAGAAGTGTTTGTTGTTCAGTTGTGTGAATGTTTAATTCTGATTATATTATAAGTATTTAGCATGTAAGTATTTACTGTTGATGTTTTTATAAATTGTATCATTTATTTTCGTTTGTTAAATAAATATTTCATTTTTAAGAATGCTTTATTCTATATGTTTGTAATTTTGAATTGGGGTTAGGTGGAAGAGAGGACTAAATAGTCCTAACCTCGCCTTAAAAAATAAAGTCATCAATCAATCAGAAACTCGCTAGAAGGGAGTTTAAAAACAATGTTTTCAGGGGTTCTCAGAGTTGTACAGATAGCGCCAATTAGCATGGAGTGCGAAGAGGGGAGAGTGCAAGTCTCCTACTCCGGCTCCCACTAGTCTGAAGAACATTTCCCCTCTCGCGGCGGAGTACAGTCAGAGTACCGATCCAAGCGCTTGTGTGCTGCCTGCCTACCTAATTCATGTCTGCTCTGTAGTCGTGTTGATTGTATATCAACACTTTTTGGTGGTAGCTGTACTGAAGACTCACAGTCAGGAGAGGTAAGACGTTATAGCGCATGCTCAAGTGACGCTTCACGCTGCCTGGCGCTATCCGTACGCTTTGTTAAAGCGAGTTTATGAGTGTATAATGAACAGTCTCTCTCGCATGTTACTTTTAATTATAGATTGAACTTAGGTGTTTGCATGTTGTTACTGATATTTAACTTTGTTTATTATAGGCAAAGTGAATTATCCTCGCCCAAGATCTTTAGTCCTCAAGGATTCCATCAATAGGTAAGGAAATAAAAATAATACTTTAGATATACCATATACTGTACCACATCAAATAAGTGAAACATTTAAAAAATGATATTTATACGTACCTGCCCACTCTCCCGATTTTTTACCCTTTCTCCCACACTCTTGATAAAAGCGAATAATCTCCAGCTTCTTACAAAAAGTTAATGTGTTAAAATAAATTACTTCTTTAACCCTAGAATTGATCACTCTAACGTTTTTCCAAAGCCAAGCCATTTCGGTGCGTGTGAAAGCATATTTTAAAAAATTTGCTAAATATAGTAATTATAAATCAATCCAAAAGTGTTCCATAGCTTTTTTGTAGAGAAAGGTTCATAGATTTTGTTATATGCCAGTAAAAAATGATTGATGTAAAATTTACAAAGTTATTAACTCAAGAAACAAAATGTTCAGTAACGAAAGGGAAAAGTTCAACTTTAGGCCAACATAAAAGGTAGTAAACATTTTTTGTAATTTTTTTTATAAATGTAAAAAAGTTTTGTAATTTAGTTCTAAATAGAACTGTATACAAATATTTATCAATTTCAAATTTCTCATTTTGAAAACTCCAGTTTTTATGTTCCAACTACAAGACTCCGAACAAAACTAGGCCTAGTTTGAATAGTAATTTAGGAATATATATTTGCCCAAAAAATGAAATATTATTATAAGAAAGTGTAGAGAATAAATCATAGAATTGAACTGTATACTTGTAAATTATTATTTCATAAAAGTATTTGACTTAGCTTTACTTGAATCACAAAATGAGATGAAACAAATTAAACCTCCTGCGGATAAAGGGAATACAAAATGTCCGTTGGAAGAGCGTGGGAAACAGACTTGCTTTGCTATCTCATGCGGTGGTTTGAATTATACGAAATTCTGTACTTTCCTCTGCTGTTTGAATAACATCTAACCAGTAAAATCGATTTTTCTTTACACCAAACGAAAGATCAACGTTTTCTCTCACGTCGAGGTATAAAGATATCAATAGAAAAACCAATTTTAAGCGATATCTCGAATGCAAAATGTGCAGTTTCATTGGTTAAAAACTGTCCAATTGCAAGGGTATAAAGAAACCTTTATATTTTCGAAACTAAATTAGTGACATCTGATTATAAGGCAGTTTAGAAAGTTAAAATCTTGACGAATCCAATGGTATCTTTATATTATTGATCAAAATATTTCTGTCGAGCGTTATTGAGATTTAGAGAAGTGACAAAGTAGAGAATAATTTCTTTGTGTTTTACGTGCGGCAATGAGTTTACAGAGAACTACAATTTTAAAACAATGATTGCATATGTAAATATATGTTTTAGAAAAAATGTTTAAATACAAAAATTAAAGTTTAAATCATTTCCTGTCCAAGAGTTTTTATTTTATTGCTCACAGTTTTTTTATGGTTTAGTGGGATTTAAAGCCGTATAGTTTTTTTGTATCTAGCTCTGTTAGGAAAAGGTTAGGTTAATAGTAGGTCAAATATAATGTGGTAATTGATTAGGTAATGTTTGATGTACGATTGTTAGAACAAGAGACAGAGCAGGGAAGTAGGAAGTGTAGAAATGCCTGACATTGCCAAAACTTGCAACATGTAGATCGTTTAAACAAGCGGAAGTTCTACTATATAAACTTGATCCTGGCCTAGAATTGGGTCCAGTGTGGAGTGGTCGAGGAGGCCAGCAAGTTGACAGACAGACAGACAGGCCAGGGTCTGTTGGTTGAACAGGTCTGGGTCTTAGGAAGACTTTGGGCGAAGTCTGCAGACCAGTGCCAACAGGGAGACTGAGGGGTAACAACGGATATCTGCTTATCGACAGGGGTCAAATGCTGGAAAACGATACTGGGACATGAGGGCATTCGGAAGATTTTGTGCGAAGTCGTCAGGGGGTTGTGAGAGCTGACAAATAAGATGAGCAAGCATAGTACACTAATATTCAATACGGTCACATTGGGGTCTTAACAAAGTTATAGGCCAGGGTTTATACGTGAGAACTTAACAGCTGATATTCAGAGTGGTCTGTCTTTTGGTCAACAATTAGTAAAGGTGTGTCAATAGCAATAAGATAGTTCATGTGGTAAATTGTAAATGATTCTGAGCGAGTAAAGTTTTATTACCACTGAACTACTTGGTGTATTGATTATTCATTGCAACACAACCAACCAACCTAAATTTTGAACCTTAACAGCTCGTAAATAATCTCTTGGCAGTAAAATGTTGTCAACAAAATCAAGCATTCTGTGAATTTTAAATTTCATGAAATAAATATAATTTATGTTTTGCAGATTATATATGATGAGGAGCCACGATTCACACATGAATCTAGCAGGGCCTGATCGTAAGTTTTTTTAAATACGGTATTTATATAAATCTTCATTTTTTGTTAAATAACGATTGACTATTATAAAAGCATGTTTATAGGTGAAAGGTGTAGAAAATATTTTTAATTTCTTAAAAACTTATAAGTTGTCTTGAAGAATTAGATAAATTTGTTTCTGTGCATACAACATTTATTTTTCTTTATAATAATAATAGTAATAACCAATACACATTAGTTTATAATTAATTAACAATATTATTTATTTATTCTTTGTCAAATTAAAACTTGATCTTAAATGAAAAACAACTTTGCAAAATTAAAAGTTTCAATAAAACAGTCACATTATAAAACTAAAATTCAAAAACAATTTTTAAAAAACTTCACTTGGGCTATTATGTACATGTTTAATTAATTATTTAGGTTGAAGTTGAAATTATTTTGCAATACAAAAACAAAATATCCCAGAGCTACTAAATTACAATTGATTAATTCTTTGAACTGTGTTCATTTTAATTTATATAAAATCTTATATAAGTTCTCTAGAAATATGAGCTCATTTACAATTATTATAGAACTATTAATATCGGAGGGGGGGGG
>JAGFPH010000448.1:218590-240728 GCA_018207615.1 Philaenus spumarius | reverse complement strand
GTAACGTGCCGGTTTCAACTAATAATGGCAAATTAACCACTTTTTAACACCTTATAACATACATTTATAATACATATCTTAGATCTATATACAAGTTCAATTAAACAAAGAAAAATTAGTTTGTATTTAACTTGTTTTTAAACATGAAATTGTGGATGCGTAACACCCAGGAATAAAGTATTTTTTTTCAATTGAAAAACATTGAAGTTTGAAAGTATCTTAACAAAATGTAATGTACAAAAAGATTAGATCTCACCAATATGTTGGATTGTTTTATTTTCTAACTATATGTCCGCCGCCCTATAAACTTTTTCACTGAGGATTTTACTATCACGCCTCGGTTGAATTCTGGGGTTAGTTGTGGTCCATCTTCGTTAATATTTTTTTTATTGAATGGAGCTACGTCTGTAATCTGCTCTCGCCTGATGCCTGGGCCTTAATCAATGAATAATGCAATTTTTCTTTTGTTGAAAACGTAGGCTTTCCTTTTGAAAATGCCGAATTTATTTACTTCACTTCACCATATTTCTTTACTTAAAAATAAACGTTTAACTTTCAATATTTCTAATTTTCACACTTGGTTTAACTTAAATATATAGAACAATTAATTAATTATGAATTACCAAGATATATTACAAACTTCTTCTTTACAATGTGGGAATTGGAAATAACCCTTTTGTAAAAAGAAAATATATGTTCTACATGTTTACACATTTAAATAATAAAATAAATCCGTGGGATATTTTAAACCATTTATATCGCTAGCTATATCTTTTTTTTTTTTTGTTTTATTTATTTTTTTTTTATTTATTTTTACTGCAACTAGTTTTAAGAACTAACAATCAGCTTAAATCTAACAACATAACATGTAATTCTAACAACATAACATGTAATTTTTTAGTCCAGGTTAACCCATCGGCGCTCCTAGTATGTTGATCTATGATGTCAGCTCAAAAGGCTTAGTCCTCTTGAGTCTTCTATGAAGTTCATCGTTGTTGAGAAGCTTGCACGCCTCCTCATTAATGTGAATTTTTAGCCGTCTTTCATGGCTTTGAGCACATTTTTTAATTTCTTCAGCAACAGTGGTCACTTTTAAATCCCTATGTAGATCGCAATTACGAACATACCATGGTGCATTAGCTATCATTCTCAAAGTTCTATTTTGGAATCTCTGAATAATTTGCCTATTAGCATTTCTAGCACATCCCCATAGCTGTATGCCATAAGTCCATATGGGTTTCAGCACTTGTTTATATAGCTTTAGCTTGTTGTGCAGGGATAACGTGGACTTTCTGCCCAACAGCCAATACATCTTTCTCAACCTGATGTTCAGTTCATTGTATTTCTTTTTAACATGCTCTTTCCACCGAAGCTTGGCATCCAGAGTCATGCCCAGGTATTTCGCTGAGTTAGAGTGTGGGATCACAGTACCATTGGCGATAATATGAATATGATTATGTATCTTTTTATTTGTATAATTAACGTGGACTGACTTAGATTCATTAAGTTTTATGCACCATGTTTGGGCACTGTTTATATAATCTATTTCTTCTTGCAGTTTTCCAGTTGACTGCTCAATTGTATCGCCTACAGATAGCACAGCAGTGTCATCAGCAAATGTAGCAATATAAGTGTCTGGGAGTCTTGGCGTAGGAATATCTCTGGTATACAGGAGATACAGTAATGGTCCCAAAACACTACCTTGCGGAACACCTGCCTTAATCTCTTTTAAATCGGAGTAAGCTTCTTCTTGCTTTACCCTAAAAAACCTATGAGATAGATATGATTTTAATAACATACTGTGGCCTTGTGGAAGCAGGTTTTGAAGTTTTTTGATCAGTCCAGCATGCCACACTTTATCGAATGCCTTCTCGACGTCGAGGAACACCACTGAGCAAATTTTTCCATTTTCAAATGATTTCTCTATGACATCGGTGATCCTGTGGATTTGATCAATGGTAGAATGCTGATTCCTGAAACCAAACTGGTGGGATGGGATTAAGTTACTGCTATGGATAATGGTGCTTAATCTTTTGAGAAACAGTTTTTCAAATAATTTGGCCATTATAGGTAACAGTGATATAGGCCTATATGAAGTTACTTCTTGGGGTTCTTTACCAGGCTTTGGTATCATTATAATTTCAGCAACCTTCCATAGGCTTGGAAAATGTTTCAGTCGAATCATAGCGTTAAACACATTCGTCAACTTGATCATAGCCCTTATGGGCAGTTGTTTTAGAAGTTCTCCAGTAACAAGGTCATAGCCAGGCGCTTTCTTCATCTTAATTTTGTTAATTTCATCCCTCACTTCCTTAGTGGTGACAAACGGAATAGTCGAGTCAGTTTGTATGACATTTACACTGTAACGTTATTACATAAATAAATAAATAAAAATAAATAAATAAATGTCAGTATAAAAAAAAATAAATAAATATTTATGTTACTCAATTACCTGCTTATATGAAATAAATACTCACTTGAACTAGTCACACTTGAGGTTCCTTTTCTTTAATGAGTTTAAATTGAAACTTTACTTAACGATCTTCTATTATCGATCTTCAAAAACGTAAACAATGGAACATAACCTCAAATGCGATGTTAATCACCTCACGTAGTCTCTATTTCATATTAAATGTATCATACCAATCTGTGCGCAATATCTCTGCTACATCTCACTGCCGAGCCGTGTATTACGGAATCTTGTGCACTGCGCATGACAGAATACAAAATCGCCGCCATGACAAATCAGCCGAGAGATCTTACAAGACATTTTGCAATTTTATAAAAAATAAAGAAAGACATCTTAAACTACACTGACTCTAAATTTTGGGTTCGACGACTGCAAAAGTACTGAATGAAATGGGGTGGCAAGACAAAATAATCAGTCAGACAAGACAGCTGAAACAAACTATTTATTTCTCCATTTTATATAAATTAAACAAAATAGGCAATTTGATATTTAACATCTCACATTCATTCAACATAACACTCATACAAATTTACAGGTATGCAGACTTACTTAATATTACTTACTTATGCAATCGTTTAATCTACCACTGAAATTATATTCTGAATTTAATTGAGTCTGTCCAAAAATCACTTGCAAAAGCCTCACAACACATTTGTCCGTCGATATGTCTTTTAGTCCACCATTTTAGTCTATAAGACCACTTTCAAACACTGTTATACGCGATTAATACATCGCTGACGATGTTTGTCCTGTCTCGCCCTTCACTGTTCGTCGACTTGACAATGAACACACCACATCTTCCAAGCAATTGCACGAAAACTTAGCTCTCTTACTTACAAAAGATTACGATCGAATCTAAACAGAATCACCTCTTAATGTCATGGAATACATATCAAAAGTGAAAAGACGCCTTTCTTCTACTAACGCATTTACTTGCTGTTAACGCATTCCATTTTTTTTGACGCCGACTTGACCCTACTGACGCCAAACGTTGCTCTGCTTTGGTTGCTTCTTCAACCAATCAGGGCTCAATATTCTTTCACGTGTACACGTCGTGTTGAATACCTGCAAACTTTTTATTGATTTTTGACATGACGTCATATTTTCTGGGACCTGTTTTGAGGCTTTTTCCTACATTCGTCTACATATTAGGCTAGGTTTTATAAAACTCAAATTAACATAAAAATTTAAAGTCTGCATACATACTAAGAAGTTTTAATTATTTATAAGGACTAGGTAGTCTGCATAATTCCCTTTCAAATTGTATGGTCAAGTTAAATTATCTAATATTTGTTAATAAACGTTCCATGTTGCTTGAAATTTCAATATACCACTCTTTCTTTAATTTGATTCTATTTTTTACTTTTTAAATTTCTAAAGTCACATATCTTACAACACAATCCAGATCACAACTGAGTCATTCCATGTCAAATCAACAGACTTTTAATACATTTCGAACCTGACAATCTCAGAAATCAATAAAATTTGGCAGGGAGGTTGCCTTTATATAGATTAAGAAAAATACCAAATTTTATTAATTTAACTCTATTGGTTAGTGAGTTATAACTACATGAAATTCCCAAAAACGAGCCAAAAACGCGTGTACTCGAAAACTTAAAACGTAAATTGTGCCTCTCCTACTGAAGATACAGAGCCGGTAAAAGTGTCATTTTAAAGCATTTTACGTGGCCTTTAATATGACATACAACACAATATAGTCTAAGAGGAAAATGGTTTTTGCAAAATCAAATGAAAGTTTTGATTTTGAATTTTTCAAAATGCGCCGGTTTTAAAAATTTGAAAAAAATTAGAATTAACCTTTATATACTTATAAACATATATTGTAAATTTAAACTTGGGATCACAATGGGTTCTAATATAAAACTTTGTTCATAAATAAGCTTGCATAGGCTTCTCGGGAAAAACTATACTTAAAATCCATAAAACTATATAACATTTACTCATAATTTATTTCTAAGAAACTCACCTTAAATCTATATTTACAAAAACTTGTATGTAGGACTTTCATAACACTACAAATCATTTATGTACCGGTAGTCATTATATGCTTTAACTATTTTACTTGTCTCTTGTTCATTTAGTTTATAAACTCTTCCCGCTGGGGTCACTGGATTTACTTTACATAAGACATGACTTGCAGGAAGCCACAACACATCTTGTCTTGAAGGATAAGAGAAAGAAGCTGATGGACCAGCTGGGTGTAAGAAAGAAATCTTGACCTCATCAGCTGCTTCTTCTTTTGCCAAAACATATGCCAACCACCACTCATTCTCATATATTATGGTTACATAACCACTGATTTCCTTGATTCGAAGTTGGCCTTGTAATGCAGTTACTTTTTCAATTGATGATCATTTTAAAGTGAACCTTCAATGATACCTCAGCCATCAGATGACGGCTCTTTGTCATTAGTGAAAAAATTTTTTCAATGCAGAATTGATTTTTTAAATTTTAGTTGAAGAATAATTTTTAGATCTACCCAACTTTTGTTTATCAATAGGTTACTCACCTAACTCATGGAGAGAAGCATTTAATGTATTCACTACTGCTAATGGCGATCTGTATCAAAGTTGCCAACCGCATTTAACGTACTCACGTCTTCTGTGAAGTTGAAAAACCTGGGTCACGTGGCCAACCGCACCAATTTCACTTTCTCCTTGATAATTTTTTGAAGATGAGAGTGTTTTTCTGCATGAATCACAAACTTTAGCCTCTCTTGGTAAATTTGCAAAATCTTTTAACATCCAATCTACCACGTTCCTCAATTATCTTTTGACTCTTACTCGGTGATCACTTTTGTTAAGCCTGCTGTGTGTTATCAGACTTCTATTGAGAATAATAATAATCTTTTCAAGTTCAAACAAGTTATGTTGAGATTGATATAAAAAGTATTTTTATAAACTGGTTATAGATTTTCAAGTTTAATGTGATTCTGAAAAGTATTTTGCTCATTAAAATAATCTATTTTAAACTTTGCCAGGGAAAATTTCACTGTCAGGCAGATTTCAAAATAAGTTTTATATTAGAACCCATTGTGATCCCAAGTTTAAATTTACAATATATGTTTATAAGTATATAAAGGTTAATTCTAATTTTTTTCAAATTTTTAAAACCGGCGCATTTTGAAAAATTTAAAATCAAAAATTTCAGTTTGCTTTTGCAAAAATAATTTTTCTCTAGACTATATTGTGTCATATGTCATATTAAAGGCCATGAAAAATTCTTTAAAATTACATTTTTCCAGCTCTGTATCTTCAGTAGGAGAGGTGCAATTTAAGTTTAAAGTTTTCAAGTACGTGCGTTTTTGGCTAATTTTTGGGAATTTCATGAAGTTATAACTCACTAACCAATAGAGATAATTCAATAAAATTTGGTATTTTTCTTATTCTACATAAAGGCAACCTCCCTGCAAAATTTCATTGAAATTGGAAAAGGTCATGGCAAATCACTGTGTTGAATTGACATGGAATGACCCAACTTTGGTTCTCATTTGACTGGAATATACTTACAAGATAATTTGCAAACGTCTCAGCTTTTTCTTGATTGCTCCTAGCCCACTGGCCATTTGTCTTTTTAATAGAAGGAATATGAGATATTGATTTCCTCAAACATTTTGTCGCTCGCCAGAGCGAGTATTCAGTACTTTTATCATCCGTCAATTCAGATAAAAAAGTATTAACTGATTCGTTCTTTATTACTCTAATTTCGTTTCTCAAATGCTGTGTAATCCTGTTGAGAGCTGTTTTATCTTGCGGAGCTCTTGTTTGATGCCATCTTCTGCGCAGTTTTCTTTTAACAGCAAGAAGTTCTTTTATTTCTTTAGGATAATTCATCCCTGCGGTTTTCCTCCGTATTTCAGGTGTACTACTCCATGCAGCATTTTGAATATCTCTAGTTAATTTATCCACTTCCTCTTCAAGCTGATCAATGGTCTTTAATGGAACAGATAAATTGATATTGGCTTCTAGAATATTTTTGAAGTGATTCCAATCTGTGTATTTGTTAACTAAGGTTGGGTTATTTTCTTTTATAATTACTTGATCACTTACTGTCAAGTAGATAGGCGAATGGTCTGAACTAAGCTGTAGTCCTCCTTCAACTTTAATAAAATGTTTTGAAATATTTCTAATTATAAGAAAATCTATAAGATCTGGTAGTTTTTTAGGATCTGTTGGCCAGTAGGTTGGTCTGCCAGTAGATATAAAGTCGCAGTTGCACTTCTGTGCCGCTTCATAGAGTGCACACCCTTTTGTTGTAATCAGTCTTGACCCCCAATGGGTGTGTTTAGCATTAAAATCACCTCCAATAATGAATGAGTGTCTTTGTTGAGTCAGTAGTTCAACAAACTGATCAGCTTCAATAGCATATCTTGGAGGGCAATA
This sequence comes from Philaenus spumarius, assembly GCA_018207615.1. Lineage (NCBI taxonomy): Eukaryota > Metazoa > Arthropoda > Insecta > Hemiptera > Aphrophoridae > Philaenus > Philaenus spumarius. The sequence goes on along the minus strand of JAGFPH010000448.1, from coordinate 233,855 downwards.
AATGGATGTCAAAGACAAAAGCTGATTAGTCATTGCTACTGTGATTGTAGTTGCTTGGATTTCATAAGACGAATACTTAGCTTCTTCATAGTGTTTAATACAACTCCTAATTATAACTGCACTACCTCCCCGAGCTCTATTATCTGGATGAATAGTATGATATACATTATAGTCTTTAATTTTAACGAAAGAATGTTTTGTAAAATGTGTTTCTGATACTAAACAAACATCAATTTTTTCCGTATTTAGGACAATACTTAGTTCATGAAGGTGATTTAACAAGCCATTGGCATTCCATTCCATAATTCTAAGGTTGCCAGTCATCATTTGTCATCATATAACTTTCTAATCTCGTTAGCCGAGAATTTAACTGTTGATTAATTTTTGTAATATCTTTGATTTCAGATAAAATTTGAGTTAAAATATCATCACTTTTTTAGAAACAGGTCTGATGTTGTGCTGCTCTGATTTATCTAGGGCAGCTTCTCTGTATGTGGTAGGCCGCTTGATCTTCTCCACATTATCCTTATCCTTGCCCGGATCATCTACCGTGTTAGTGCGGTGCATTGGAGTTTCAATTCTTGATATTTTAGGTTTCCATTTGTTCTCTCTTAAATTCTGCAATGCTTTGACAACCCGACATCCTCTGTAATTAGCCGGGTGTTCCTCACCACAGTGAATGCATTTTGGTTTGTCTGCTGCGACTTTTTTACATTCTGTTGTTAGATGATGTCCTGCACATTTAACACACCTTGGCTCATTTCCACAAAATTTGCGTGTATGCCCATATGCTTGACACTGTTTACATTGTGGAATTAACTTCGATCTTCTAAGTGGTTCGATTGTCACTTTCGACCCCATGATCCTGTCAGTAGCATAAACTTTGTTGATGTCAGTTCCAGAATTAAAGTTTACTTCAAACATGTCCAACGGTTCCTTGGTTTTCCATTTGAGCTTGTTCACTGCACTTGTTGCTTCTAAGCCTTTACCATTAAGATAAGAGACTATATCTTCTGAATCACACGAGTGATGCAGATTTTTAATCATAACTCTCACAGGCCTGTTCTGCTTGTCCTCATAAGTATGCCATGCGAATTTGTGTTCTGATAGCATTTTAGTGGCTCTTCTGTAGCTATCACTATCAGTGAGATTCATTTTTAAAATTCCTTTATTAATAAGTTTTACAGTAAAATCAGTTTCTACTTCAGAAGAGACCAGGCTATGAAAAGCTGAGTATTCCTTTATGCCACTGACAACAATAGGGGGTGGCCTATGTGGTTTGAGATTACGATCAGTAGCGCTAAGCGAGGTAATAGAGCTATGCTCAGGCAGCTCTTTCCGAGGTGGTGTTTTTGATATTTCACTGACCTTGCGTTTTTTACTCTTTCTTTGCCTTACACGGATCCACTCAGTTTCTCTTGCCAGATCATCCTCATCTGTTTCATAAGTCACATTATCACATTTACCATTATTTTGTTGCAATGACACAATTAATTCCTTCAACTCTTTTATCTCATTTTGTGCAGCTTTAAGTTGAACTTGCAAATATTCAATCTTTGCAAGTGATTCCTTGTCCTGTTCCTTAAAATCATCCAGCTTATCAGAACTCTCTTTAGAGACATTTGTTTCCCTTTTTTCATTTAATTGTTGAATATTTTCTGATGGCGGAGATCTTGAAAGAACATTGCTCTTCTTAAAAGGATTTTTCTCTTTATTTTCTTTTGTGTTTTTGTTTTTATCCGTTATTACTATTTCCTTAGTGTTAGTGTTAGTATTATTAAACTTTCCATATTACCAAGATATATTACAAACTTCTTCTTTACAACGTGGGAATTGGAAATAACCCTTTTGTAAAAAGACATGTTTACACATTTAAATAATAAAATAAATCCGTGGGATATTTTAAACCATTCATATCGCTAGCTATATCTTGATCACCTATACCGTGTTGTCCCTGTTGAAATATGTAAAATTGTCTTGTTTTCTTCATCTGGTTATATTATTTCTGGTACTTTATGTTGTTATAACCACTTTATGTTAATTAAATATACCCTTTAGAAAGCCTTTGTCTTCCAGGACCATTAGATAATCATAGTTTTATGATTTTAGTTTATAATAAAAGGTGTTCATAAAAATTGATTCCTTTGTACGAGATTTTTGCATTGGCCAAATGCGTATTGAAAATGTTTAATTTTGACTAAGTTTTCTATGTTTTTGCAAATCTATTTATGTCCAAGGATATACTGGGTTATTTATAAATTTTATTATTTACGATGTTTAGAAGTTCTTCATTTCATTTAAAATGTCGATCGTGGTCGGTCTTATTTAGGCTTGCTATGTTAGTTCTCCATTTCGCTGCTTGACTCGCTGTTGTACGTTTGCTAATTTCATAACGTGACGTATACTATATTTCCACAGGAATGTCGATTGATTAGGACAGAGATTTTTTATTTTTATATAGATCAGAGAACATTTTAAAGTTATAAAATATGACCAAAATGTGATACGGAAAACAGTATTTGAAACTGGTCAGATAGGCCTAAAGAATAAAGTTGGCATAATGTTATTAGTGATAGGTGCTTGAATTTTGATACATTAAGCCTTTTTACTATGCCTTTGTAAGCCTTTGTTTGTGTTTGAAATTGCCTAACCTAAAAAAAAAATTAAATAGTGTGCTTAAGACCACACGTTGGAAGTGATAACTTCTATGACCAATTTATATTTTTTTGTCCGTACTAATATTAGAGGAGGAGGAATAAGGATAAAATAATTTAAAACATGAATGACTTTGCTGACTTTGGTATTTAATATACATATAACACAAATATCATATACAGTAGAACCCCTCTTAACCGGTCAGGTCGGGACCGAGACCCTGGCCGGTTACGAGTTTGGCCGGTTGATCCGAGGTTCCCGTAAAAAATAGATTTTAGTTCAAAAATAACCTACAATACATATTTCATAAATAATAAAGGAAATAAGACTTTATTGCAACTGATTTTATTGTATGTACTGTACATACACACACAAACAAACACTAACAAATTACATGTAAACATGAAAAATGTACAGTACACTTCCTCCTCCCCCATTCCACTCCCCTTCCCTCGCCTCCTTTTCTCCCCTCCCGTTTTCAAGCACTTTTGCTCTCACGAAATTCAGTAAAGGTTCCGACAAATAAACAGACGAAGAAAGAGAAACAAAGGATGCCGCTTGGTTAATTGATTCCAAGAAAAAATAATACAGTTGCCGTGGGAAGCAAGGTTTGATCCCCCCTCTTGCTTCCGCGGCAAGAATCAATCAGGGCTATAGAATACAAGGGCTGGACCAGTCCGCCAAGGAAAGCGTTCCCGCCACTGCCACTGTGATGACGTCACGGTGGTAACAACTGCTCCATTCCCAACGCTTCTTGTAAGTATTTCTGCTACAATAATTTCAATTTCTTAGCAAAGCTGTTACATTTTTACGATGCGCTCTTCTTTAGTTTTAGTATTGACACTACACAAAGCAATAAATAGACTGTAAACAATAATTAGTCTAAAGATATAAGCAGAAGAAAGGGTTACAATAAAACTAACTAATTCGTAGGTAATAAACCGATGCAGTGTACTAATGTTAGCATACTTTTAATTTGATTCTCTGAAACATTTCTGAAAACTAACTTAAATATGAAATTGAACAAAATGTGCCACATTATTGAAAATATTTGTATTTATACAAAACCACCAAAACTTGAATGTCATACTGCAGTTTAATAAAACATGTGTAATACTTATAAAATAAAACACATAAAAGTTATAAATACTTACACATAATGAGTAGCTTATATGCAGATATGCACATGACATAATAATTACTGCTGAAATAAAATATTTAAAAAAAACTGCTTTATAGAAATTTTCCTTTCCTAGGCCTTAGGGAATAGTTAATTTAATAGTTGAATTTAAACAATTGAACTATTTAAATTTAAAAATTGATACTGAGCAATTTAATTTAGTCTAGAAGTTTAACTTAAAATTATGATTTATTTTTGTCATCAATAATTTTATTAGGTACTCTAGGTTTAAATTTGATTATAATTATTTGTATATTATATATTTATGTATATCTAATTATTCTGACAATTTTAAGTGCATTTTGCTGGTAAAGATTTTTTTTAAACATTTTAACTTAAAGCTGCAGAAGAAATTACTTGAGGATCTTGGTAACTTTTTAACATAAAGTTAGCTTGCAATTCTTAAATTAAATAAATAATATTTTTTAATGTTTATTTTAATTTGAAGCTGATTACTTAAAATTTGTTGTTTTAAAATTTGGAGTTATCAATAATTACCGGTACTCTAAATTTAAATCTTATTATTATTTATATATTATACATTTATTTATTTATATCTCATCATTCTGAAAATGTTTGTTTTAATGTATTTTGTTAGTAAAGGTGTTTCTTGGAATATTCAAGTAACGCTGCAAACAATATTAGCCTACTTGATAATCTTGGTAACATTTCATAAAGCAATCTCGTCTGCAACGTAACATTAAATAAATAAATACCTTGCTAAACATATAATTTAGGTAATTGTGTGTATTGTATAATTTTTTAAAGAAATTCATGGAATGCCTCTTCGAGAAAATTTGCATTGAATATGCGTCAAAAGGCGAAAAGATCGCGGAATTATATACCTTCTTTAAAAACATGTACTGAGGAAAATAATTGCTCAATATTCACCAAACTTGCTAAACATATAATTTAGGTATTGTATAACTTTTTAAAGAAATTCATGGAATGCCTCTTCGAGAAAATTAGCCTTGAATGTGCACCAAAATGCGAAAATCTCGCGGAATTAAATACTTCCTTTAAACACTTGTACTGAAAAAAAATAATTGCTCAATATTAACCAAATTCGCTAAACAACTTAGGTGATTGTGTGTGTTTTGTATAATTTTTTAAAGAAATTCGTGGAATGCCTCTTCGAGAAAATTAGCCTTAAAGGCGAAAATCTCGCGGAATTATATACCTTCTTTAAACACTTGTACTGAACAAAATAATTACTCAATATTAACCAAATTTGGTAAACATATAATTTAGGTGGTTGTGGGTATTGCATAATTGTTTAAAGAATTATCGTCTGCAACGTTATATCAAATAACACGTGAGAGCTAAGGCGAACCGTGCATACATGGCGTGTCATGGTACCAGAGTGACGTCACATAGGAGGGGGGCAAGAGGAAGGTTGGAACAGTCGGCAAGCGTCAACATCAAAGAAGTGGACCAGCCCTTGTATTCTATAGCCCTGAGAATCAATCGACAAGGCGGCTTCCTTTGTTACGCTCCTCCTTCCCCCTTTTCCCTGCTACAACATTAACACATACAGTAGCACAAATAACATTGCGTCATCCCGAAATGTCCGTAAAATAATCGATGTTTGAGACTTCGGCCAGTTAATATATTTGATTTTGTTGTTCCTTGAAATAGGCCGGTTAATCCGAGGACCGATTGATCCGAGGCCGGTTAAGAGGGGTTCTACTGTATATATATATACATACATACTATATCTCGAGCGGTGACAGTCGCGAGTTTGATGCTTTTTCCTCTCCCAATAAGAAGTGCTATGTAGTATATTCGCGTTGCGTACATACATATATATATATATATATAATACATACTATATCTCGAGTGGTAACGGTCGCGAATTCAATGCTTTTTCCCCAAGCAAAAAGTGCCCAACGCAGCTAAAGAAGTTTTCACTTCAAAAACTGTTGGTTGTGAAGAATAATTACTTGATTCTAAATTTGCCAAGTTGGTTGTTATTGTAATAAATGTAAATGGTTTCAAGAAACGTATTTTGGTTCAGTATATTCCTAATCTAAAATTGTGTTAAGCTTTCGATCCAAACTAGCTGTTGTTTTATTTAAATATGTAACAACAGATGTTTGAATTATAATACAGTTAGCCTTTTTAGGAGATTTTTCCTTTGTTTTTATTTTGATAACCTAACCTAAAAATAGAATAATTTCTTGATTAAAAATTTTCCAATTGCTATGATACCGAATCTAACTGCTAGAACTTGTTTTGGTTCAGTATAGGCCTTGTAAAGAATAAAGTTAGCATAATTTTAATTAGTGATAGGTGTTTGAATTAAGATATAGTAAACCTTTTTCACTGTTTGTGTTTGCTACTACATAACATAAAATAAAAACTGTTGGTTGTGAAGAATAAACCTGATTCTAAATTTGCCGATTTGCTTGCTATGGTAATAAATTTAAATGCATTCAAAAACCATTTGTTGGTTCAGTATTATTGGCCTAACCTAAAATTGTGTTAAGCTTATGAACCAAATCAGATGTTTTATTTTTAATGTACGTAAATCGGGATAAATTTGGGACATCTGGTGCAACTTTGGGACAGGTGCTTTTTTTAAATGAAGATATTTCTCTCAAACCATATGCATTTCGAATGTGCTCTCAAACACCACAGCTGTTCTGTAGGGAGGTGCGCTACCTAGTGGCGGTGATTCAAAGCTATGGTGGCAGCACTGATTAGATGAGAAGACATTTTGTTAACCTCATATTTCTATCAGTTTTAAATTTGCTGTCAACTTTCTCCAGACCGTCCAAAACTGCAACAGTCACACTGGAAGCAGGGAACTATCTTGCTAACTATATGTTTCAACAACACTTTCCAGTTGCTTTACCATTTTTAGTAAATTTTATTTTAGTCATTAATCTAAAAATTATAAATTTTCAGCACTATGTATGTGGGGTATCATTGGGACTGTCCCAATTTTACCCCACAAGGGATTTTTTCTACTGCCAATGCCATTCACATCACATAGATCATCACCATTTTTCTATTACAATGTGTTGTACTATATATACTGTTTCTTAACTGAATGGGTTAAGTCCTAAAGTTACCCCACTGTTTTTGTATCATATCTCTAAATAAAAATATGTAGTTGGCTAACATTGAGGCATGTTTCATTTTTCTTATGTTTTCAATGCAAAATAGAGCTGTACGAAAGTTACCCCACTTTGCAGGTAAAATTGGGACAACTTTGGAGAGGGGTGATAAAATATGGTAATATAAGACCTCAAAGTAAAAACTGACCACATACACCAATAGAGGAAGACGAGGTTAATATACAATAATGATATCAGAAAATTATTTTAACAAATATTGATTTTATCCTGCGACAAACTATAAATATCGTCCCAAAGTTACCCCGATTTACGTATACTACAACACAATAAATATAATAATTTAACTTTAATATAATTGTTGCTAATCTTTTAATATTTTGCTTTTAAGTCCAAATTATAACAACACAATAAATAGAGTACTGATCTGATCTTAACAAATAAATACGTTCAACACACAAATAATAACACAAAATTGAATTTCTTTTAATGATTTAGTAAGAAAACCAGGTACTTTGATTAATTGAAAGTATTATGCTTCTTTAAAAATAGAAAAATTCATTCAATCATCATTGTTCAGTATGGTTCATCTTTCCATAATCTATTGCAATGTACATTATTTCAATGGAAAACTTTAACATTAACACATTTATCAATTATCTTTATAGTAGTCTCGGGGTTTGATATGAATAAATAGTTTTAATTGTTCTAAATATCTATTGTCTTTATCTATTAAATAACACACAAGAAATCTTAACCTCGGTGGGTTGGTGCCGACTTTACCCAAGTATTGATTAGGATAAAAGTAAACAAAATATTGTAACACACAGTTAAGGAATAAAAGTAAATTACATGAAAATTAGTCCTTAATAATGTTTATGATAGTGTAATGTGGTTGTAAGTGTATGCAATGGTATATTTGGGTATCACTTAGTTCATAGTTTGTTCACACATGTACAAGTTATATAAATATAGAAAATAATGTTCAATGACTTTCTTTAACTCAATAGTCTTTGAAATTCTACCCTAATTATACAACAGGATAAATTAGGCTTAGTAATAGATTGGAAGGATATACTTTATTCTTCTTGGTGTCTTCTTTTTGGGTTCGACCAATTTTTATTATATATTTATCTTGATGAATTATACTGCAAGTCTTTCTTGATAGTTTGGATAGTATATTTGGTCATAAACGGGTCAATTTCTTTAAATTATTACTCACTAGCCAAATGGTGTACTGATAGTTTTACAAGAATGAAAAATTATTGCACTTTTGGTCCACTTCGGAACTTTACACAATCACCGACTTGATATACCCTCAGGGGATTTGTGTTTGTAAGTGTTAGGTATTGATTAGTTTAAAATTTGTTTCTTTTTGAGTGTTAAGTTATTTTTTGAAGAGTAAAATCATTTAAAGAATAATCGATAGATATTGTACATTGGAAATAAATAAATAAGTTGAATAAAACACTTAGATAACTCCATATTACAGGAACCATTTTTTATAATCTAGTCTTTTATATCTACAACTTAAAGAAATTGACAAATATGATTTTGTATTCCGTGTAAACTTGTAGTCCAATCATAGGCAAGTTCTCCCGCCGTGAGCGTGGTTAACAGAAATGAAGATGTCTCCCGTAGTACATTGTAAATGAGTTTAAGTTGGTTTCCCGATTGTCCTGTTTAAACGGTGTATATTTGGTGATTTTGTCAAAGACTTTTTGTATGTAAAAATATCCATTCTATCTATAGGCTATATCGGTTTTCTTGTAGAGTTTATAGTTTTCTTGTAAATTGCATTTTCCTTACGGTTTCCGCTTTAATACCGATGTCAAGAGGTGATTCAAATACAGATATTTAATAAATAGTTTAGCATTGGGCTAAATTAGTAATTTTCTTGGATTGATATTTTAATTATGCATGATTTTGATATGAGAAGTGCATGTCGAAAATATCGGAAAATAATTTTAATTGATTCATTTTAGTTTTAAAATCGGATTAGTTAAGATTTTACAACTTTCTCTGGGAGTTTCACATATTTCCCGCTAGATGTCGTTAGGCTACACAAGTTTAATGAATAAAAGTCCTGAGATCATTCTTTCTCCCTCTAATTATTTTAATAGAACTCTCTATATTTATGCGTTTAAGTTTTATGATATATTTTGAATTGTTACATATATAACAACAGATGTTTAAGTTATAATACAGTAAGTCTTTTTCGTTTATTTTATGTTTGTGTTTGTTAACCTAACGTGAAAAAACTGTTGGTTGTGAAGAATAATGAAGTAATTCTAAATTTTTTAAGTTGGTTGCTATGGTAATGAATGTAAATGCATTCAACAAACATGTTGGTTCAGTATATAATAGGCCACACCAAGAATTGTGTTGCTTAGCTTTAGATTCAAATCAGCTGTTTTAGCTGTTATAATGCTGGGAGCAAACCCCTGAAGTTTGACCATTTTCTACATTTAAAATCAATATTTTTCAAAATACTTTCTTTGTGCACTTCTACATAGTGGTATGAAGGTAACCTGACAATTTTAAGGCTGTAGCTATCATAGTTTTGGCAGCATGTTGATTGTGAATCAGTCAGTCAGGACTTGATCTTGAATATATACAGATGCGGTATAAAGTGGACTACTTTAAAATGATTAATTTTATAAAAGTGAAAAGATTTATTCTTTTATTTCAGCTAAGATAAACCGAGACCACGTGTTTCACATAACGTTCCCCAGGGATTGGGAGTTGTTAGACATCAATCAAATATTTAGGCCTTATGGTAAGTAGTATATGACGAATTTATATTCATTGCTATCCTTGTATATCTGCAGGTCTTTCAAGGAGTAATGAAACACACTGTAGGATGTGAGATAAGAAGAAATTCATTTTAACATTTGTCCTGCAATGCTTAGTTTTCTAGCTTTTTTTTTATATTGAACAAGAAACATCAAAATTTTTCGAAAGGCGGACAATATAGGATGAAAATTTTGTATTTCATTGTGAAAATGGGTTGGTACACATTTTTTATGTTTTGATACAACATGATACTGATCCAAGATGGTACTGGAATTTTCAAGCCGTATAATGGAGGCGAAAATTTCCTTTGCATAGATATAGATCAGTAGTGTTTGTAAGGTTATTTTAGTTTAGGCGTCTTTACAATGTAAGGTTTTTTATTTCGTATTTGATTATGGTAGCCTAACTGGATTGTTTTTAAACTTATATTACCTTTAGGGATGTGCGAGATTTCTTTTTGAATTTGAGACGAGAACGGGATGCTGTTTGATAAAAATAATCGAAATCGAGAAAAAGCCGAGAGCTGAGGTTTAGGAACAAGCGAGAAACAAGAATTTATTAAATATAATTTATCGAGATCGAGAAAAAATGAGAATAGTGATTTTGGAACTTGAATGAACCAAAATTGGAATCTTGAGTTGAGAGTGAGAAAATCAAATACCTTTTTACGCCGTTGAAAAAAATAAATTGCTGATTATTAATAAGTTAACCTTTCGATTTGCTATTGCTACTAAATTTATGAAAGATATTAAAAATATAATGTGTCTCATAGCTACGTACTACAGTCGACTATTTGGTTAATAACCCTTTACACTAATGTGCAACATTTGTTAATTTGAATACAATTATTTTTAGTTAAATAATTAATTGGCATTATTTATTTTACTAAAAACCCATGGTTATATAAAACTCAATCTCTACTATGCTAAGTTATTTCTTGTCAGTATCAAAGTAATTTAAATAAGATATTGTGATATCCTAATCACTTTCCTGTTGAGTTATTTGGCAAACTTCTGTTTATCTTCTTTTCATTCTACTGTGAAATTTTAAGTTTTATAAAAGGACTAAAAATAAAACTCAAGATTTTAAAAACGTATCGAGAAATAAATTTATGGCTGAATCGAGAAAAGTACAACCGAGAAATTAATTTTATTCTCGATAATGAGATCGAGAAGATATTGAGTTATTTCTTGTTACTGCTCGAGAGTTTCGAGATCTTGCACACCCCTAATTACCTTGTTAGATGCTGTCAGACAATCCTTGTTTTTTGTAATTTATTACGTGATGGCCTTTTCGAATATTCACATTTAGTCATTATCAAAAGTATATCGTGGTCGTACACTGGGAGAGTTGTTCATATGAAAATATACTACACATATACAAAATGTACACATACAAAGTTAAAAGTTGACGTCAACGGTATAAAGATTGTCCACGTTGAGTTTAAAATTGTACCAGGATTGTTTAGAGAATAAGAAACCATTTGCAATTATTTGTTTGTTTAGTCAAAGTAATGAAATGGGATAACTAACCTTAAAATTAAATAATTATTTATACACTTACTTTTTCTATATGCTCAAAAACTAATCAACTAATTTCAGTTGAAATTTCACAACTTGCACATGTTAGTACCAGATTTCTTTAGAGAATATAATCACTACAATCAAAGAGATTAAAATAGGGTTAGCCACCCCGTTACAATAAAAATAAATTTCACTAACTTCCTACAAACTATAAAGTTAAAATGATGTAATGTTATTCTTAGGTGATATAAAAAACCTTTTGCAATTATTTGATTGCTTAGTCAAAGTAATGAAATGGGAGAACTACCTTTAAAATTACATAATAATTAAAACGGGCATTTAAAATATAAAATATATTGCATTAACATTAAACACTCATATGTTTAATGTGCGATTCATTATTTGTATATAAAAGTAAATGTACATGAATACAATCTTGTTTGTGATAAGCACAATTATCCAGAACAAAGACCTAAAATTTAATTGATTGTGGTTTTGTTCGGCTAAAAGCAACTCGATTTAGTTTTAAATACTTAGAAGCAAAATTGTTTAATAGACTTCCTGCCAACTCTGAAGCAATTCCCACTAAGTACGAGTGTGGGCTGAAAAGTAATTCACACATTTGTAACACGAAAAAAAAATAGCAAGATCGAGCAAAAAGTACATTAATGCACAATTCTCAATTAAGAAATTTATTGAAAAAGCGTAAATTTCTATTCCTTTTTTGTTATCATTCACAGATGACCGGTTTCGATCTATTTATTTCAGATCATTATCAAATGCTTCGTTTCACTGGTCCTGTTCGTCTGAACGTCGTTAAAATAAACACACCTAACACTTAAAACAAACACAAAGCACAATTACGAAACATTTAAAACACTTGAAACATGGAAAGTCATAAAATCGCTCCCGTACGTATAGGTAAAGGACATGTCCAACATTGTCTGTGGTACCCATTGTGCACAGATTTTACGGTATCCCAATTGTTCAATAATGAAGCCGACACATTCCTTGGATATTCCAGTATGGTTTGCGATACGCTTTTGAGTGATTTGGCGGTCATTTTGAATCAAATCATCAACGAGTTTGCGATGTTTATCATCAGTGGAAGTGATCGGACGTCCACTGCGTGTTTCATCAACAATTATGAATTATAGTTTTTCCAGGCTTGCAACTACAAAATTTGATTACCCATCGATTTACAGTAGACTTATCAACAGCATCCATAAACAGCCTTTAAACGACAATGAACCTAAGTAGGACTCACTTTTTCAGTAGTTAAAAATTCGATAAGAGCACGCTGTTAATCTCGCGTTGACATAGCACTAGAACGTGTCTCCATACTTCTGCTGCTCAAAATACACTGTAACAACGCAATGCCTTCAAACTGCACATGAGTATAGAGGGGGAATGTTACGTCCACATGCCACCCGGCGTGCTTTTCGTTTGCGTTCTTTAAGCATGTGTGCATTACTTTTCAGCCTACTCTTGTATTTTAAGTAAGCGTTGAATAGATGGCTAAAGAAAAATAATAATGTGTACACTGTCAAAGAGTTATTGAGTGCAATATAGATGATCTTGTGTATGAACTGTGCCTTGTATTTTGGTCCATTGTATGTACTGTCTTATGCTTAGTCATATGTATGTTTCTTATATATGTAATGTTGTAGTTTTGTTTTTACTTTATTGAACTTGTCTATTGCAACTTTGTTTAGCGAGAAAAAATTATTTTTTGATGTATTGAATCTGAGCAAATATTTTCCCAAGTTTATTGATATGCAAATTATTAGGGTTTGTCCGCAGTACATCTAAGACCACTGGTCTGTTATAAATGTTTTCCAGGAACGATCTTCGTCGACAAGCTGACGGATACAACAGCGCTTGTATCGTTAAGAAACAAATACAACTCTTTACAAGTAGAGCATAACCTAGTTCGTAACAAGATGAATTCTACATATAAAGTTACCTCATACGATACTTATGTGAACAATATAAAATCCGCACAAGCAAGCAACAAAATAAAAGATATCTTAAGTACCCAGTCACCGAGTTTAACAGAAGCCAAGAAAAGGAAACTCGCTGAAGATATTGGGAAACCTGTTAAAAGACAATGTACAAATATCAGGTAATGTTAGATATTACATAATCATTATTTTTTATTTCTTTAACCCTCCAAGTGCTGTATAGTGCTAACTTCTTCCAGCAAGACAATTCGTAAAATCGACATATCAATGCTAATAATTACCGGAATAACTTGCATTTTATACAGTATTAAAATAAATTAAATTCTCTATCTAGTATGCAGTGTGCGTTTGTCTTTGTTGGAGGAAAAAAGTAGTAGACGGCGATATTGTCAGTTGTAAGCTGCGGTTTGTTTGATTTCTTCAAGGTTATTGTTTATAATGCGATTTATAATAAGTGTTTGATTATATTTTTAGTTAATACTTTATGAATTAGTTTATTTCAGTTAGATTAGATGTTATTGTAATATAAAATTGTAATACTTTCCCAAATGTAAATAAGTGATTGAAGAAATGTGACATGGTTTGTTTGTTTTTTCGCCTTTATTTGGGCGCAGTCGAGGCTATGAAGCCCCTTCTACTGAACCCATCAACAAAATACATAAATAATTACAAAATTTATAACAAAATTATAATAAAGACAATAATAACAAAATTATAAATATAACAAAATTATAAATATAAAGAATAATATAAACTAACATGACTCATGCTACAAATAAAATAGGTAAATCATAAATAAAATATCCACGAAATACCACATACATACACATGCCTACATACATACACATGCCTACATCCATACATACACACACAATAGATACTATACATACTTTACATACAATATATATCTATAAAACTACGAAAATTTTTAATGAAATAACTTTAATTTTTAATAACAAAGAAAAACTTTAAATTTAAGTTACAAAACTAAAAACAACCACAAACTTTAGTGCCTCGATGAATGTAAAAGACCAGTAATAAAGAAATTATTTTATACAACATGAAAATATTCATATTACATAAAATTAATTGGAGTAAATCAAAACATAAAAAAGAAAAAAGAAAGTATTACCAGGAAATCACAAGTATGGTTAGATATTTGTACCTGTAAGTGATTTTATTATTCATCAGAGTTTCTATTATTGTATATATTTGTGTTTTGTAATGGTACCAAAATTCGATGTATAAACTAAACAGAAGATACATCATATCAGGGATCATTTCATTAACCACCAATCCCTGATAGCACAAATAAAAATACTCATACCTTCACATTCCATTTCAAACATTAATATAAAATCATTCACCATGTTTGTAAACCCATATAATATTAAGTTTATTTAGGAAAATATAAATAACCAATAAAAATAATTTACAAGGTTGAGAAATGAGAAGAAGAAAATTGTTAGAGGAAGGAGGAAGAAGAAGGTGATTTGAGAGAGTGAGCAAGTTTTATGGCAGCAACTTGAGTAACAGTCCAGTGTGTGCACAGCTCAAACTGAATTTAATAAGTGTTAGAATAAACTATATATAAAAGTTACCACCAGAAAACAAATATAAATTGAACAGTCTGTATATTGAGTACATAATTATTAAACCTACATCCAGTCAATTTGGTGAGTTTATTCCAGTTCACATCCTTCTTCACACCAGACCTCCATATTTTCCTCATTTTGAAGCGTCTAAACCTAAACTATCAACTAACTAATCGTCACCGTTTCTTCAACCATTCAGAAATTTTAATTAACCATTTATTTTAATCTTAAGTCCAAAATTGTAAACCATTTCAATCACGTCACAAGTTAGCATCAATCATCTTTCATTAGCATAAACCTAGATTAAGTGTTCATTTTGTTAATAGTTATTAAATATATATTTGTTCTTGTTAAATACTGTATAACTAAACTAAAAAACAAAACCTCACAACCAGCTAGCCGGCAACCCAATTGTAAAAATAAACCCGAGATTTGTTAAAGTTAATAAATAATGTATAAATCCATTTCATAG
>JAGFPH010000448.1:206080-218490 GCA_018207615.1 Philaenus spumarius | reverse complement strand
TGACCATCCTTTGGGGTTAAATGTAGTCCTGATCGGAAAATAGGTAGACAACTGATCACAGAAAACACACATTTATAAGTTTGATGTAATATCTCGAATAGAAAATTACATACTGTATCAACTCCTATAAAAGCGAGTGTACGTCCGTACGTGAATAACATAATATAATATAACAGCTGATTTCATCCATCATCTGTAATACTTAAACAAAACCCACTTTGAGGTTATGTTTACAACTTTAATTATTATAAGTTCTTGTGAAGCTGATTTTTTTAAATAGGGTAAGAGAGTTATAGACCTAATGTATGCTATAATGCCTTATAAGATTTACTTTGAGGTTATATATAACTGTATATAAGTACAACCTTTTATCATCAATATTTATTCGTTTATACAAATTTTACGTTTAAATTCGGAAACATTCGTACATCTTCGTATAACATATAAACATAATAATATATTCGATGATTTATTTCTTCACTATAATATTAATAACTTCTAAATTATTTGTTATATCAATATAACAATATAAAGCAATTAAAAGATAATATTTTCATCTTTCTTTAAATATATAATAACATATATAAATAAAAAAATGTTAGAAATTAATAGGCCTGCAGTTTTATAATCCTTATAATCGTACACATTTACCGAATTAAAAGTCCCCGTCAGCATAGTTAGATAGGAATAGATAAAGTCTGTTGTTTTTAAATAGTATTTTTTTAAATGATGTATTTTTCTGATGTGTATCTAATTAATCTGCCTGTGATTTTTAAGGGGGCTCATCAACTCCTATAAAAGCGAGTTTGTTAATAAATACCTTTATTTTCTGTTGAATACTGCTCGCAGTTCTGTTTTCGTCTCCATTTAAATGATTACGTAAGTTTCGCCTATTATTCAAGCATTGTCGAATCGGTAATAATTCGTATGAAATGATTGCATTTATTGAATGTAATGCGCGACATGAAATAAAATAAACGGTATCAGTTAACTGACACAAACTTTCTCTCAACTTACTGTAGTCAAAATAATATTGTTTTCAATCATTTTATTTATTACTTTTTAGAAAAAAACAAAAAAATAATATTCTACCTACGTCAATCGTATAAAAAAAATATTGTCCAAGGTGGGATTCGATCGCGCGACCTTTGAATTACTGGCCGTGATCGCTACCATGGTGCATTGGTGCTACCAAGTGCGGCCGCCGCCGCGATGCTAGATTGACAACATAAACTTGTTTATTTTTAAACATTTCCCCATAATTATAAAACACCGAAGTTTTGATAAAAGCGGGTGGTGTCATTTTGTTTGGCATCTTAAGCACTATAAATACTGAAAATTTGATCAAAATCGTTAGAGCCGTTTTTGAGAAATTTGCATTTTTGTCGTTTTTTATGGGTTTTTAGGGGTAAATTACCCTTAAAAATAGAAAATTCCAAAAAATGAAAAAAACGCCTGGAGATATTAGGGTTTAGTACCTACATACCAAATTTCATGAAAATCGGACCAATAGTGTCCTCTCTGGTCGTGTATACATACTGACAGACTGACAGACAGACACCACTCTAAAAACGCTTTTTTGGGTTCAGGGAGCACCAAAACAAAAAATTCCACTAAAAATACTTTACAACACATCACATTTAAAAACACAATACAAACGTGCGGGTTATAGATACTTTGGTGGATATGATAATAATTACACTGAATTTTGAATCAGCTGATATTGAACATCTGATACGAACTTAATTTATCATGTGTAACAAATTTTTTGTTTTGTAGTTTCTATGTATTATCGGTTTAAAAAGTAACAAAAACCGCATTTCTTGCTTTTTAAAAAGTGATTTGTCTAAACAATGCTTTATTAATTTTAATTGGTTCAAAAAGTTTCCATATAGGGTGTTTTTAAAACTTTATACCCATCTAACTTTTAAACAGTTATTTGTATTAAAAAAAGCACCAAGAACAAAAAAAGTATTAAAGTAACTTGTAAATTCTAAAATCATCATAAAATATAGGGTTTTCATAGCGAAAGGCTCTAGACGAGGAAGTGATTCATCTACTCCAGTATTAAGAAGCTCTAGACTAAAAATTGAGTCATCTGCTCCAGTATTGAGAAGCTCTAAACAAGTAAACGAGTCCCCTTCTCTAACAGTCAAAGGCTCTAGACGAGTAAACAAGTCCTCTTCTTCGACAGTCAGAGGCTCTAGGCAAGTTACTGAGTCCTCTAGTTCAGCAAATAGAGGACCTAGTGTAACGTCCAAATCGTCATCAAGTGGCACCTTAAATCAAGAAGTGTTCTACAGAGACTCAAACCAAACCGTCAAGAACAACAAAAAACAAAAGAATTTCTTTGAAGAAAATAATGATTGGAACTGAAACATGAGGACGATATTTTTTTAAATAATCCCTATATAACTGTACATTTAACAAAATATAAATAATTGTTCCCAAATCAAAATTGTCCACGGGTATTTTCTTATCCCAGTATATGATTTGTTATTCACATTCCAGACGTAGGCGTGTCCAGCAAAAGTGCCACCAGCGCCGTGCAGTATGTGTCTTTACATAGAATCTGCAGAATTTCCATGATAGCCCTGTTAAACCAATAAATATATGAATCTAATCAACTTCAATTTCGTATACCTTTGTCTGTTGTCGGTCGTTGCGTTGGAAATAGTGTAGCATTGGCGTGTTTTGTAGGCCTTTATTCATCGCCAGCTATCGCGGTGCAGTGCCACTGCCTCTATTAGTCTTAATGTGAATGAGACGTTCAGTTTGGACACAAGACGGTACTTTTCATTTTGTTATTTAATTCTTGAGTTTATTGTTAGGCTGATTAAACAAACCCAAACTCTACAAGAATTTGGACTCTCAACCAGAAATAGGTAAGTAGTTTTCATTATATTTTGTAAATTTCAAATGTAAGCTATCCCGTCACTTAAGGATAACATATAAAGTTGTGTGGCTTATTTTTATCAGAAACTACTGAACGGTTTGAACTGAAATTTTGCACAAACGTTCTTCCACTATTAATTTGGATCGAAGTTAACGATTAGATATGCATTTTATCTAGGAAGAGCCTAAGTAAATCCGTTTTTGAACCCTTTTTTTTTAAGGATTTCACAAATTTAACGACATGAACATTGTAATGCCTCAATCAAGTTAAATGACCATTCACTACACAAGATGATCAATCAAGATGGCCACCATTGGGATCTCAGAAACTATCAGTTTATCAAAACATTTTAAATTGGGAACCTTCCCTGGATTTATTACGGTGTTACAGTATTTTTAATCTTGTTCATTTTTTCAATATGGCCACCATCTTTAATTTTTTAAATACGAACACCGTATTTTTATTGCATTTTTTGGTAGAACATATTATTTTATGACAGTTTGTTCTTTGGTATTTTTCTCTAAAAGCAGCCGTTACAGAGGTAAGGGCTGTCATGTGTAAAAACAAATAATGCTTAACGTGTTGCAATACATAATTTTAAAAGTAAATACAGTATACAATTTAAGACCTTTACCTAAAGTTGTTTTATTAATTATTGCTATCATCAGTGAAAATTTACAATGCTAATTAAAATAGATTTTCAAAGTGTCCCCCATCAGTAAAACATAAATATTCTTGAAACACTTTAAATCACTACTGAATGATGACGGAACGGAAATGTTACACATGCAGTTTTCCTACAATGCATAATAACAGCTGATTGATAAATACATTACAGCTGTTACGCAATAAGTTACATTAATTATTACTATTAAAAATAATTCGACCACGCAGCTGAACCGCTGACATGAGTTGAGCGAATTTCCAAAATTAAGTGTAGGCCTACAAGTTTTAGGGTTTCAACCAACTATTTGGGAAATTAATCTACTCATGAAGGTGCTGAATGCCTTCTGTATGAAATATATTAGTAGAATTTGTTTGCACCTAAGCCTTCAGCTTCGACTCACGCACTCCTATGTTCAACTCGCAGTGGAAAAACTCGCCTTGCGAGTTTGCCTTGTGGCCTCGGGTTATGGACTGCTTCACTTTGCTCGCAGAGTACAAACTCGGCCGTTGGGCCTCGAATCATAAGATGCCCCCACGGAAAAATCCCACACGTGGATTTGAACCGGGTACTTTTATGGTATTTTACGTTTTGATCAATTTTGGGGAAACCAAGCGAGCTATTTGGTCGTGTAAAAAAACAAAATGTGCGAAATAATACCCTACATTTCTTTTTTTTGAAAAAAACAAAAAAATTCATTTTTGTACAAAAAATTTAAAAAAACATATTTCCTGCTTTTTTTTGTTTTTTTGCTCATGCACTTGTCCGAGCAACTTAGACAACCAACTTGTGTACCAAATTTGGACCAGATTGGACTTAAAATGCGGCCGCTAGAGTGCGAAGACATATATATAATATTTAATGACACCTGAAAGCGTGTTCTGGGGACCATGATCGGTCTCATTTACTACTCCCGACCTTAGGTCTTATCATAAGGGTCACTACAATAGCTCATTTTTCCTATTGAAATTCACTAATAATTGATATTGTTTGTAAACATGACAGCCGATAGCTCCTACATACTGTAAAGGCTGCATTTAGAGAAAAATACCGAAGAAGAAAAATGTTATAAAATAATATGTTCTACAACAAAGTGCAATAAAAATGTGGTATTTGTATTTTTTTTAATAAAGAATTCGGCCATATTGGAAAAATGAAGATTAAAAATATGGTCATACTGTAATAAAAATACATTACGTACATACCGTAATGTACGTATAAATATTCATTAAAGTTTGCAATTTAAAGTTTTTTGAGAAACAGACAATTTCCGAGATCCCAATGGTTCCTTCCTTAAGTTGATCACCCTGTATATGAATGGTACTGTCAGCCGATGACTTGAATACTCGCGTTTCGAATGCGGCCGCTATTGGCTAGAGTAGCCTTGTCCCCAATCCCCACCAATAGTAGCGCTGTTGTCATAGCGGTAGGCCACAAGTTAATGCTGTCGTGGGAGACCTCTTCCCCGCTGCCCCTTCACGAGCATTCAAGTCGTCAGCTGACAGTATTATGTATGCTTGATTTGGTTATTTACTTGTTTCGGCCTATCTAGCCTAGGTAGGCTAACTTGGCGAAGCTGTTCTAACCTGTGTCACTATTTTGATTGTCGTTTACAAATTTGAATTTTTGTCACAAATATTGTACATTAAATAACGTTGTTTACATTTTGTTACACAAATAACCAGCTAGGCTAAACTGACTAAACCATTCATTAAAAGCGAAATTTGTCTAAATTTATATTTCTAAACCAACTTTGTTAAACATGTATGTGTACTGTCAATTTTTGATAGGTCCGGTATGTGTACAGGTTTTGAGACCCTTAATAAATTAAAACTTAGTTTGAAGGGCCTCACAAAACCTAGCTTTTCAAAAAATGTTTGGCCTCCAGGAAGCATTAAAACATGTTTTTAAGCAATCAGTTTTCAAAATTCACTTGGGAAGGATCCCTGTACACCCATTTTGGTTGAGGGATATTCATACCCCCCGGTAGACATTTTTGGCACCACCTCTATTAGTCCTGCACACGCCTATGATTCCAGGTAGATCACTATGAAATAATATTAAATTGCAATGTAAATAAATTTAAGTTCAGGCTATCTTTAAAAAAGTTGTGAACACATACGAGATGGCTGTCAGTTCAAGACCTTTGGATGCTAGTTGGACCTGTAATGTTCAAGCATAAAAAATACTGGTGCATTCAACCAGTCCTGCTGCTAATTTCAATTTATTTGTTTTTGCTTGGAGTCATGAGGAAGACCACTGTCACACTGACAGCAAATGGAAATATTACTGATCATGTTGGAGATCCAGGTTAGGCAATACAAAGTTTTGATAGATACTTTATAGTAAGCGTACTATTTATTTCAAAAAATCTTGCTAAAGATATGATTTTAGGAAAATACTTTTTGTCGCACTGTTGTTTCAAGATATTTAAATTTATGATTTTGTATTTCGGGTCTTCAAAGAGGAATAGCCGATGATGGTGGTCATCGTCAAAACTATTTGTTATTGAATGGATAAAGTCAATAAATTTCCTTTAAAATAATATACATGACACGAACAAAACCATTTTTTCACCTACACAATTTGAGCTGTCTACAGTTATAACATTTTAACCCAGTTCGGAAAGAAATAGATTTATGAAAGTTAAAGGGTCCTGGCAAACAAAACTTAAGAGAATATACAAAGTTAAATTCACGAAATTAGCAAAATTGTTAATCTCAAAATTCGATTAGAACAAAATCATTTAATAAAAAAATAAATTATTTTTGGGAAATTTTATGTAGTAAATAAACACAGTAAATACTTGTATAATATCTAAATAAGGCTAAATAACACTTAACTTACCTTTTTCTTACAAAACAAATAAAACATATAAGCCAAGATTTAGGTTACAAAATAGAACGAATGCAATCAAAATATTTTCACAATTCAAATTAATTGTTATTAGCGTATAGAATTATGCAAATGTAGTATAATTTAAGTTGAAAAGCATTGTATAGTTTATTAAACAAGTGTTAAAAATTAAAAACGTGTTAAACCAAGCAGAGTAAGAGTTAGGGTGACCAGACGTCCCGTAAAAACGCAAATGTCTCGTTTTTCACGAAAAGTCCCGTTGTCCCGAAAAACTTTTTCCGGATGCCTGAATGTCCCGTTTTTTTTTTAACAGAACACTGTCTAAATCTTTGGAAACTGTATTTTCAAAATTTATTTGCAAATAACAATGATGATTATCTCTAAAAAATATTTTTAGACTCGCTCACGCACTACTCCTGTACTACGTCAAAAGCAGAAGCAGTATTGTCGTTATCTTTCTCCTTCCTCCCTGTATCCCCAACGCTTTTATCCAACACCGCGTAGTCGTGGGAAGTGGGTCTGCGCGTTGTACGATTGCACCGCTCCCCCACTAAGTCAAACAAATAAATGTCTAAATTTAGTCAGTATGTTTTGAGTTGTGTTCGTAGCTTAATCGGACTACTACCGAAATTTTAATCAATTTTTGTTTAAATTGTTTTTATGTGGTTTTGTTCTGGTTTTCACAAGTGGTTTACAGTGCTTAAATAACTACTTAACGATTATGCCCAAGCGTGAGTGCAAGTAGGGCCAGCGAGATTCATTCTTGCCATCCTTGAGTGCAAGTTCAAGGATGATTTCACAAAAGAGTGGACATTTATTAAACGAGGACGTTATGACAAGGAGGCTGAATGTACAGTGTGCAGTAGGTTTTTAAACATTGGGCATGGTGGCCGTTCAGACATTCTCCAGCATCTGAAATCTGTGAAGCATAAGAACAGATCGAGCGCTCCAAGTTCCAGCAAGTCCTTAAGAAATTATTTTATAAAACCGGAATCAACTGAAGAAACAAAAGTAAAAGCTGGAGAACTTACTCAGGCACAGAAACAGTGAAGCACCACCAAAGCTGTAGGCCCAATGACTGTAGCAATAAGTTGAACAGCTTCATGTTTAATGATTCATTAATAGCAATGAAGTTTAGCTCGGCAATAGCAATGAACTCAGATATCTGCTTTGGGAACAGGTGTTTTGGCTCCATTTAGAGTAAGAATTAGTATTGAAGAAATAAATAAGTCTCCCTTTTACGGGATATCAACTGATACGAGTAACCACAAAGCAATCAAAATTTTTCCATTTGTTCAATTTTTTGATGTAAATGAAGGAATAAAATCAAAATTGCTCAGACTTGGGTCTTTGCCATGTGAGACTTCCGATGAAATATCTGATTTCTGTTTACAGACCATTGAAATTAATTAATTAAATCGGAACAGCTGCATAGCATTTTGCAGCGACAACACGAAAACCAACTTTGGGGGTTTAAAAAGACAAGGAAAGTGTAATGTATTCACAAAATTAAAAAGTAGTTTAAATGAAGGAATTGGTTGTCCGGCACATGTGCTGCATAACTGTCTAGGTACGGCAGCTGATAGATTAAGTTGCGATGTTGAGAGTATAGTCATGAAGCTTTTCAATTATTAAAAATCACAGCAAAGCTTTTCAATTATTATGTGTACACAGTAAGAACTGAAAGATTAAAGGATTTCTGTGACATGGTAGAAACGGAATTTTATGAACCTCATATAGGTTGTTGTGCGCATGGGGGGGGGGGGGCAACGTAAAATTGTTGTCCCGTATTAACCTGAAGACGATCTGGTCACCGTCACGGTTACGAGAAAACAGTCAAATCAAATCGAAATATGTGAACAGCTGTTTTGATACGTTACGACTAAGTGTACATTTATGAGAACGTATAAAAGTGAATATTTAAATATTTCGGACAATTTAAAGTAAATAAAGGTTGGGTATGAATATAAACATTATAAAAGCAAGTATATCTATAAAAAACAATAAAATTTTGTAAATATTTGGAGGGGCAGTATTCATTGTAGACCAGGTCCTTTGGAAAAAACCCAAGCCAAATATACTTTTCATATAGCCATTGTACAGTTCAGGCGTATTTTAAAAGGTTCATAAATAGTTCCAAGTAAAAGAAATAAGTATATGTATTACAAATAGATGAAGAAAGTATAATTAGTTTCAGGAAAATAAAGAACTCTAAAATGTATAATTGAACAAACTGGTAAAGTAACAAAACCAAATTTGAACTTCTGGGAAGGTAATACCCGACCAAATTTTTATTTCTACTTATAAAAACAGTAACTATCAAATTCAGTGATCAAGATTAAACAGACAAAACTATTGTTAATATTAAAAATATAAATTATTTGGTGAACCTGAACATTTAGGACTTTGTAACATTTAGTAATTTTAAGCATTTCATTGTATTAGTTGTAAGAGATCTATATTCTGATTGCATATTTAATAGGTCAAAACCCTTTAACCGGAGATAAAAGAGACATATATTGTTATTTTGTATATAATTAGTCATTTGTTTGACATACAATATTGTTCAAATTGCACATAAATAAGTGCTCTGTAAAGGTTTGAAGCCTAAATACTATAATATGAATTCAATATATTTCTTACAGAGTAAATAAGACTTGTTATAACAAAAAGCCTATTGTAATTGATTTCTCAGATAGGCCTAGTTTATAAAGTTATTCTGTTACAAATCACTTACCAACTGGTGGTGGATTATTAAAATAATACACGTAAATTCTAAATTACCGGTATTACAATTTCGGCACACCAAAGTGTGACCATTTAACATTAGCAAATATTAGAAGTTTTTTTAAATATTAGTAATATAAAAAGAGAACAAACTTTTATATTATAATTTGTCGCTGCAACATGTGGCATCTTTTGCTTTTGAAAAAGAGGAGGAAATAGATTAAATATAATTAGAAAACTTTTAAAAATTAAATCTTTCACAATTACTTTATTGAGCCTTGCTGACCATGGTTTCGTCAGCTGCTATCATACCTGATTCCTATAAGTTCAGTATATGGGCAGATCCAGGCGGTAGCCAGGGAAGGGGCTGTCTGCTATCCCGAGGGGGCAAGCTTTTCGTAGCTAGGCAAACTTTTCGGGGAGGGGGGGGGTCAGGGTCGGGGATTTGAATTTAAACCATTTTAACAGATTCACTGCTAAGGAAGCACGTGTGAGCTTGACACTGAACACTATGAGAAGCGGCCGACGTACAGTGCATTGCACGCCCTCCCCCGTGTTGGGAGTATTTTCAATACACAATCCATTGCGTGTTTTGTTAGAGTAAAGTATTTTTGTTGAACCTTCGTAGTTTTCCTATTTTGGATAAGATCAAGCTCACAAGAGAGAAATGCTGTAACCTACTGCATCCATGTTTATTGTAAGTTGTAGTTTAATCAAGTAAATTTAAATATCAGTATGCATGCAATGAACAATGATGTAAAATATGTTACTGGATCCTCTGTTGTGTCTATTTTATAATTTAATTTGCACTTTTTAAACCTAGTATTATTTTTTACTACTAAATTTTGGGATTTCAGGGGGGTTTGACCACCCCCCCCTCTGGCTACGGCCTTGCAAGGAGGGTATGGAATACCCACTAGTGCAAGGATAGAGGATAGAGGTGATTATTATGAATGTGACATGAAAACCTTGGTATTTTATTGAAACACTTACATTCATTTCTCAAAATAGGCCTGATTTTGTTAGCGGTCTTTAAGTAGGAACATAAAAACTGGTGTTTTCTAATAGAAATTTTAAAAATTGATAAATATTTTTATACACCTCTAAAACTAAATTACAAAAGTTTTATTTTGCAACGACTTACCGAAGTCCTTGCCTTGAGCTAGACTAGTTGCGCGCATGCGCGTATGAACCGACCTTGTACTTGACATTGACCTATAAACCAGTCGAGTACGGAGTCCCGACCTATCAACTACACGCAAGCTGCAGGTCAACAGCGTCCGTCGGCGACGAAGTTCTAGGCTCACTCTAACGTTCCTTATTATGCCATAAGCAAACTAAATTAATTTATAATTATAATCGGTAATCGGGTAACGTCGTATTATAACAAATCGTGCACTCGAAATGAATATATTTAGCGGTAATAAGTTTAGTTCGGTTGCAAGCAAATCGTGTACATATGGTGACTAGTGTTTAGATTCAGTTAAAGTGTAATAGTTACATTTATATATAATTAATTAAGCGCTCGTTAAAAGCTGGCAGAATCGGATTTGGTGACAACGGCTAAAGGCAATCGGGTAAATTAGGGTTGATAATTAATTAATACCTCTGGGTTTGTGGGTAACGTCCATTTTGCATCGACAGTTACAGTCACGCCTTCCAAAACTTACGAAGTCGATGCAAATACACGCTGATCAGGGATTCCCGAATAACATCAAAGGGAGAACTGGTACAATTTTGAAAAAATTACTAAAAATGTTGACTACTTTTTATGTAGGCCTAAAATTGGACTTTTTGCTTCTGGCACTGAAATTTTTTTGTTTCTTAAGCTAATAACTTTGAAAGTTTTACATCAATCAATTTTTTAATGGCATATATGCATTCTTTGAAAATGCTATGCTATGCTTTTTCTACAAAATGCTATGGAACAAGTTTGGATTGAGATATAATTTTACTATATTTGGTGAATTTTTGAAAAAATGTATAAACAACTCAAAGTAAAATTTTGCGTTAGTTTGGTTTGGAAACAAATGACCAATGGAACAACCCCGCCACCTACCTCTCACTAATTTTATTCAGTTTTAGTTTCATCTTACTCTCGAGACAAGCTGTTGAAATGACCTTACAATGCACTAGCAATTTGTACTTAACAGTTTTATGTTACTAGGGTGTAAACCACAAGTTAACATTCAACAATCACTGAATCTTCAACCATCACTCAGCAGGGCAGAAACTGCTGAACAGGTAACAACCAATGTCAGAGAGAGGAATGATGTGGGGAGGGGAGGTGACAAGACACAGCGCATCCACAGACCAATGTAACACGTAGGCCTTTGTACACCAAACTGACTTACCCTTCATGTGAAATGTACTAACTGGAGAACTGCGTATGGATAGGCATAGGCGCCGACTCCTAAGGGCTCAAGGGGCCCGAGCCCCCACAATGATGCCACTGTCGTGGGAGCTTAAACAGTTGTTTTTCACTTTCTCCTATTACACTATGTGTAGGCCTATCGTGGAGACAGTTGTAATTTATTCGTTTTGACCTAAGTCTAATGCCCTTTGTATAATGAAATTTTAAGTTTTTACAATAATGGTATACCTCATGCAATCTTCCTCACTAGATCTAGCATCAATGTCGATAAGTTGGCAACAATGTATCAGACAGGGCCGATAAACAATGATAAAACCATTGAAAGCTCCTTCCAGAAGTATACAGTTTAGCGCTCTTCTTCAGCTCAAAACATACGTATCTGCGATCGACAGTGGGGCAGAAGCGAATAAACAATATTGCTGTCCTTAATGCCCATCAAGCTTGATTTGACAACTTTGATCTGAGGCTGATCGTGAACGACTTTATTATAGGTAATCCAGTGTGACGGACAACATTTGCATTGTTTCAGGACTGAATAAATTATGACATAAACATATTGAAACCCAATTTGTAAATCTATGAATCATAGACTATGATGTATAAATTTAATCCAATCTTTTAGTGTTGGCTTACTTTCATTAAAAAGTGTCAAATTTGTGTGATTGTTTTTACTTTCTCCACCCTATACGTAGTATATGGAGAAAGTATTGTTTTCGTAAAAATGTTCGAATTTGAATTTTCAGTTGAATTATCTGTTTTGGTGCTCCCAGAACCCCAAAAAATTGTTTAGTGCAATTATCTGTGTTGGTGCTCCCTGAACCCAAAAATATTTTTAGTGGAATTTTTTGTTTTGGTGCTCCCTGAACCCAAAAAAGTGTTTTTAGAGTGGTGTC